>JAQIWA010000731.1:0-25906 GCA_034693305.1 Eueremaeus valkanovi
AGAGAGAGAGAGAGAGAGAGAGAGAGAGAGAGAGAGAGAGAGAGAGAGAAATCTTTTTTACCCAATATTTATGTTTTATTATAAAACTAATGAAAGCATTAAAAGTGTTGGCCTTTTATTGCAGTATCACTGCTGAATTGAATTGTCTCGGATGACAGTATTAATTCAGTGAATAATAATTATTCCTGTATTTTATCAAATCTTCAGTAAATACACTGTTATATCATTTAATTGAAATGTAAGTAAAAGTGCCAGTAATGTGATGTTAGTTCTCACGAGTCAATACAGTGTATTATAAAATATCACCCATTCATACCTGTATTGCACATCAGTTCGAGCTTAGGCTTATTTTTTTTCTAAACACTCTTGAATTGAATGATACAACACATGGGGGCAGAGCTGACACAATTCAGGATTAAATATTAGAATATTTTAATGATTTTCTTTTGACTTCTTTGAAAACGTATAATCGATGCACTGGTACGTTTATGCACTCGTATTCTTCACATACCTTTCCACAATCAATAGGTCAGATTCCAGAGCTATTGCACGATTCACTGAATTTCTATAATTCTTGCGAAAGAAAAATAATAATAATTTCTTCTTTTATTAAGAGTTGCTTAGACTTAGAGTGTACTACAGTGTAGAGAGAGTCCAATAATAGTACGAAGAGTTATATCACTAATACATTGAAAGCTTTCCTTTTTTAATAATCCTTAACGACAGCAGAAGTGTATCGAATGTCTTCTCCACTCATCTCACAAAATGTTGACTTATTCTCGACACACATCACAACTCGAAAACTTTAATCTAATATTAAAATAATAATTATATTTATTGACAATCACTTCAAGTTCTAACTCAAAAATCATGCAATGATTCAACAAATTTAATCTATTTATGAATTATATTCATATGAAAAATGTCTTAAACACAGAACAAAATATTACGAAAATGTTTGAAAATGTTTGCATTCATTCAATTTGAATATTTATTTCGGCACTCAATACGAGAAATACACTTCTGATTGATATGCTGTTTGAAAAATGATCGAAAAATATTAACTTATTTTTGATTATTGTTTGCAAATCGATAAATAATATTAATATTTGTATATAACTATCTGAGAGAGAGAGCTCTGTCGAGCCATTACTGTGTTCGTCAAAAACAAGATTCATTAGTATTAGTTAGTTATTAGTTGTTATCAATAAAACTGTAATGCGTTTGATATACAAAACATCAAAAAAAAGACTGAATGTTAGAAATATTTATGTTTGAAAAGAAGCACACATTTAGCTAAGATATCGCATAATAGTTAGAGTTTGAGAATCACATCAATATTTGTCAAGAGTTTTAGTTCAAGTACTCAATTGCCATATCATTTAAAGTTCTCGTTTAGTTTATAGATAATAATGAGTTAATAAATAATTGACCAAAAAAATGAAAAAATCATATTCAGTATAATATGACTGCAATGTAGAGTATATACAGTTATAATAAAATAAGTGCTAATATTATATATAACCACTATATTAGATAAGACAATAAACAAGACCATTCAAAAGTTAAGATAACAACATAAATACAAAGGTTTTATTTTATTGCTCTCCGATAAGCGTCATATGCTTTCATAATTTTTCCCGGGGAGCTTCAAAACTCAACAGTCCTCTATCCACTTATTAATTGAGCTTAATGTCAAATATCAATAGAGGAATCGTTAAATTGATCTTCAGTAGACTTACCTACAATGGCCTGACTCTCACAGATCATGGATATTACGATCGCAGTAGTCATACAGTATAATAGACTGAGTAAATAGCAATTGAATAACAATAATAATAATAATAATTCGGACAAATAGTACATCAATTCTAACCTTCTTTCCTAAAAAAACGTTTGAAAACTATTCAAATACTAAGTAAATAAAGTTTTCTTCTTTTCTTCTCTGCGGCAGAATTAGTAATGAGGCAGTTAGTCCTTGATAATGAATTTCAAACTTTCCTAGAATTCAATTAATTCTGGTGTTTGCCTACAAAAAATGATGTTGATCATGTTGATTATACGAATATTAGTTTTTGTTTTCCTATCTTCTCATAAATTATTAATTTCCAAAAGAATTTCTTCGCAAACGTATTGCTATTTATTATTAACTCATTTGCAAAGAATTTATATTTCAAACCATTATATTATAAATTGCATTAAATTTATTGCTGTTTTTCGCATAAAACCAATGAATTCCAGAATAATTTGTTGTATATCTCATTGATTAGATTTGGTGCAAACTCTCAAGACATAGCCAGGTGCAAAGGGGCTCAGCAAATTTGGGCGGATCTCTAGCATAAATTTGGGATCAGCATATATTTTTGAATGGGAAAATAGCCCGGCCATTTTACAGTATATTAATAGCATATTTGCGAGCTTTAGAATATTGATTCACGACTTCTGTTAGCAGTTCTTTCGTACAGAATAAGTGTTTTTAGGCATTCATTGTATTCTTGGTCTGATTTTACTTAATTTTATAAAATTAAATCAAAATTTGTTTGAGTGAAACAGATTAGGAATAACTTATGTTTCGGATGAAAATTCTCAAAAATTAATCAAAAACTTCACCGACACTCTCCTTGATTACCTCATATGACATAAATAAACAAAGAATTATATAAATATTTTCCGAGAGATTAAACTTCAATAAAATATAAGCCTTAATAATGTTTATTAACAAGCTGCAATGCATTAATTCAATCCCTGGATAACTTTTATTTCCAAATTGTCTGATAAAACTATAATTTTATGAATAAGTTATATAATATATGGCTTACATTCTATACCCATGTTGTGTCCAGAGATAAGTACCCAGGCACCCATCATAAAAGGAAGGGGTGCAGACAAAAATTGCTCCCGAAAAAAATTGTACTCAAAATAATTGTCGCCAACTAAACGAAAAATGCAACGAAACCAGGTTTGGCTCAATTTTTATCTTTCATGTGATTTCTCTTGAGTTCAGTATACTATGCAATGAGGTCTAAAATAATGTGAGAATTCAATTGCAACGGGTCAATTTCACATTTAAACCCTGTTTTAGCGCCATATTATAGCTGAGGTGTGAAGCAAACAATCTGGCTTTGCCTACTCATTAATCCCTTGACATCTCTAAGCCAGGCCATCACTAAATAGCTATTAATATTGCAATTGCATAAGTACTGCAGTATTGATATTCATTGCAATTTTGATCAATTGAAATATTGTATAAAATGGATAACATCTCCCAGGTCTCGTAAGGCTTGCAAGTTAGACTAATAAAGTTAGGACTGTCACAGTGGAGCACACTTGTATCTTGCTAATTTGTGTATTGCAGTCACATTTTACAAATAGAAGCCATTCTGTGGTTTAAGTCAATTGAAAATTGAGTTTTAGATTAAAATATATTCGTTTTCACTGAATACCAATTGTGTGTCTTCTTATGGCTTCACTCTCTCTGGCAATGAATGCCTGACTGTATTTGCGTATCATTTGTTCAGCTAATGTCCCTGAACTGATACAGAACCGGGTTTTTATTGTATTATTACTGTAATTATAGTGACATTTATTCACTTTAATCGCATAATATCTTATATATTATCTGTAATCGTCTGTAAATCAATAGACATTAACTATTTTTTAATTACTTACTTACGGATGAGAATTGTTATTAAATTGTTTGTCATTTACCACACATTGAGACCAGAATTTACAATCGATATTCAGTTTCTCTTTATTTTATGATAAAATCAATCATTTTTTTATTGTCTCTAGTTTTGAGAATTGGATACAAAATCAAAGCAAATGTCGTGAATCAGAATTGAATACATTGTGCGAATTGTAGAGATTTATTCAATTCTCCTGAGAATAAAGTATTTCTTTTTCACTTTCGCTCATCGTTTCTACTGAATGTTTCACTCAATCACCTGAGATATTGATTGCAATTTTCAAACACTTTATAAAAACCAATTTTCATAATATTCTTATATAAAATGTTATTCTTTATTAATATTGAATATTTGATAATATACTGATGAGTAGATCGAAACCAGTTTTGAAAATTTAGATTTTTTTTTGGTTATGAAAAGCTGTTTATTAGATAATTAACTCGTCAGTGCATTCCGGGTAAATTTCCATTCATTCATTTGTATCTTATTTTTACCACTTTTATGGTCTCTTTGACTAAATTATGTAAATTTATTCTTATTTTGCTTTTCCGTTGATTTTTGTTATATTAATTCAATTCTGATTAAAGTAATCAAAAATTTGAGACTTTGTTTGATTAAATGGTATCCAAAGTAAGGTTAATAACACAACTAATACTCAATAAATGTTCGTCTCTTTCAGTCAAATGGCGTCTTGTCTTGTAATTTAAGATAAGAGCCTTTTTAGATGCTAATGATGCGCAAGCCGGTGCAGATAAGGAAGAGCAGATATAATAATTGTCTTGCTCATGTAAGCATGAGTGTAATCTAAATTCATCAAATATTTACTCAATTGAGAGATAATTTTCTTAAAAAAAATATTAATAAACTGAAGCCAACTCTGGACAACCAAATGTATCGCAAAATGAAATGAAACAAAAAATCAAAATATTTGTCTAAACAACTGTTTTGATAGAATACAGAATTCAAATAACTTATGTCCGGAATATTTATACAATTATTTTTAAAAACAGACTCAAAATAGGTTCAAATATCTACAGGTTTGAGGAATATCTACATAAATAAATTCAGTGCTTTCGGGCTTTCGATTTGTTTTGTCGTTTATAATGAAAAATATTATATTTTTTAGAAATTCAAATATATTTTCATTTTGCAAATTGTATTAAAGCTTTTTCTATTGTTTCTCAATTTGAATGTCGGCTCTTCTGTACTGTATTAGAGATAAAATGCATTAAAATATATTAAATAAATAAAAGAATAAAAATTAATTTGATTTCTGATTTTACAGATATTTGAGCTTTTCTGCAATTTTTCTTTGAAACCGACAACAAGACTGGCAAAATGTGTGCCATTTTTTTTGTTATACTTTTCTTCTAAATTAATTCATAATCTAATATAGTATTTGAACTTCAAATTTATATTTCAAACTTGAATTAAAGCATTTCAGAGAAAAAATGATTAATTATTAAAATAAAATAAGTTTCGAAATTCGAGTGCAACTGACAGACAGTGTGAGACTGTTGTCGAGTCCACAGAGAATCCAATGAAAGACTTTTCACACTTTCAGCTCTACTTTCGGCGGAATATAATTAGATTTTGTTAATAAAAGCATTTATTTATTCAATGGATAATCAAAGTATAGGTTTTAGTTCATATGCGAACTCCTATTAGACCTAGACTTGTGTCCGGAATTATAAGTTGGTGGGTCTGAGGGGCTTAGGCTCTGAAGGGTTAGAGAAGGGCCAACACTGACTGAATCAGTCATTTCAGTCAACATTTTTTTGTTGCGAACCCAAAAAACGAGTAAAAATTCACTCATATATGCCATGACAGGGCAGTACTTCGGTGTGTGGCCTGGGCCCGAAAGGGGCGTGGCATATATATTTGGAAAGCTTAGGGGGTGGGGAGTTCATATATGGTGGTCATAGATGTCGAGATCAAAGGGTTCGGGAGATATAAGGGTTTGAATATTGGCTTTTCCCATAGAACACAATGGTTAAGCCGGCAACACTGACTTTAAATGGCTAAGTAGTTGTTTTCAAGGTGGAGCCCGTGCAGCGAGGCTTACTGGTTGAGTTGGAAAGTTGTGATTGGCCTTCAATTTTTTTTCATAGAGTTAACATTATTTTTTCAAATTCAATCTCGACACCTTTGACCACCATATATGAACTCACCACACCCTAAGCATTCCAAATATATAAGCCACGCCCCTATCGGGAGTAGGCCACACACCGAAGGGTAGCCAAATGTAGCCAAATGTATTAAAGCCAATCCGTTACTTTTCATTCTGTCAAAGGCTTAAAACTACATTGATAACCAGAGCCCGGAAAAGAGCTCCAACTAGCCGCTCACATTAGTCTGGTGTAATCATAATAAACAAAAGGGGACTTAACACATCAACTCAATAGTAAGCAGGTTAACTTTCAAACGCAGTTCAAATATGCGCTTTCAAATGGAAAGTTTCGGTTCAAAGAGTGCTTTTTTCAAAATAAAAATGTCATCTTTGAACTGCGCTTGTAAGCTAACCTGCTAACTATTGAGTTGATGATAACACCCCCATTGTTTGAAATGATGACAACAGACTCATGTGAGCGGATAGGTGGGGCTCTTTTCCGGGCAATGTTGATAACGTTTCGAAATACGTAGATGCAAACCGTTTAATCGGATTCATTTATGTATCAAAAATTCATTTAATAAGGCGGTCATTTTTCTTAATATTTTTTCGAAAAATAACCTGTATTTAGATGAATATTTTTTTCACTTCACTGTCTGTCATCTCCCCACCCCCTCAACTATCAATCGGACTTATTATTTAAATTAAAGTCTTTTCCCAATGACTTGAAAACAGCGATACCTAATGAGTCCAATCCTGACAACTGCGTAAAGGCATACATAAGGGTATATACAGTATGTCCACATCATGTCCTCAAAAGTGATCGGGTCAGTAAAACCAGTTGGCCTGCCTTTCGGAACCATTAACTGATATACCAATGAACTAATTCACCTGAAAATTAGCTTCTGGTAACTTTTTAAACATTGATATCCTTTTATGAGAAACGCTTTGGTGGATGAGTTTGAATATAGTCCAAAAGAGGACAACTCTGTGACTATTGATAGGCCTTCACAGTTAGTATGCATAAGGGATGTGCGCACTAGTAGTTTAAGAATTTGCTAATTAGAGAGAAATTCAATTTTAATATTAATATCAAATATTGTATAATAAAGAAAAAGAAGAGAATATATAGAGAGAGATAAGACTCTATGGAAACGCTATTAAAGGCCCAAAAGTCGACTTTCGATGGATTTGAGTTCAAATATAAACTGAAATTATCAGACAATGAATGATCAAATGTGAAGCAAACAGAGAAACGATATACTGTCCGGATTGGCCTTATCTGATACTAACTTATTTTGCATTATCTCTAAACCCATTGAATAGAATTGAGAAATCATTCTGTTTTATGTTCAGCTCCGGTAGTGGACAGTAGTGTCATTTATTTATGAATTTTCTTTCCCTTCAGATTGAATTGTCAATATCAGACCTGATATTCATGTACAGCAATTGATCCGAGGTCTAATCAACGGATTCAAATAGCAATCGAGTCGTTTGAATATTTTTATGATAAATACAAAAATTGATGTAATTATTAATTTCAGTCATGAATATCGATTGAGCGGAAATATTTATGTGCTGGCTTAGAAAGCATACTACTCAGGGCAGATCCTGATAATAGATCCTGAATATAACCAAATGCAGTTGCATAAAACTGAGACAGATGCTTGAGCTATAATCTTGTATTGATTATTGAGTTAATATTCATTCAATTCTTTGTCTAAATCTGAAGATCTGTATAAATAAAGCATTCATTTAAAGAACTTCTAATAAACGGTTGAAATGTTTGTGTATTTCTTTAAATAATCTCTTTATTCCGTATATACGGTATTATGATTAACATTAAAAAGAACTGGTTGTTTAATATTCTAAATGATCTTGATGTTCATTCTGGTGTAAAGAATTGAAAAATTGAATGTATTATTAATTTTAAAAGCTTTGAATTACTTGGTTGTACTGTACTGTAGAGTCGGCTAAGGATTTGTTTATTCAATTCTGACTACAATATAAAGACATTTCATTTTGAAGTATAATTATTCTCTTATTATATCAATGAAGTTATATATATATTCTTTGATTTTTGAACTTCATTCAATTGTACAGGGTGCTTATATAAATATTTATTAACTTAAAAATTAGCGATAAATATAATAATAATAATAATAATAAATAAGTAAAGAATTGTTTTGTTTGAAATATCATAACAATTATAATCAATTTTATTCAACAATTGAAAAAATTTTCTTTAATTGGTATAACTCTTTACAAAATACAGTATTAATACAATACTTAGTTTTCAAATGTCTATTAATGAAAAATTGGATGACATTATAAATCTATTAAATATTAATTTCAATATTAAGGGAACATATATTGAATTTTATATATTTATAAGTCTTTTACAATTATTTCTTTATTTTCTCAAATATACTGATGTTTCAGTCAGTGGTGCGGAAGAGGTTAGGCCGGGAATGCACCAGAACATGAATCCAAAATAAATGATCAATTTCCTATGGTTCTAGGCTCCCGCTGGGTTGGCCAAAAGTCTTCTGACCCCACAAAAAAATCATAATTTATGACGTGCCACCGTACTCGGCCGACAGACCCCTTCTTCCGCATCTCTGATTTTAGCATTAGTTTTCATCGCCTGAATTATTCGCAGCATTGGTTAGACATTGATTATAATTTTGAATACAATAAAAAAAATCTTCAAAACAAACAAACAGTCCATAATTGATGCAAAAATGACCCACTCTTTACATGAATATTAAGAAACAAGAAACAGGAAGCTCATTTTTACAAAACTCTCACTTTCTCTCTCAAATATGATGATGACATTTGGCAGTGGAAAATCATACCATGTAATATACTGTACATACAAATAACCAAGAGTGAATAGAATAGTCTGCTTTTTACCTTATTAAGTGACGAGGATATTTTTTTTAAAAAAAGGTTAAATCATTATTTTCTGCTCCCTTTTTAACAAATTTTTTTTTATTAATATTGTTTAAAAAAAGTTCCACATATTTATTAATTAGCGGATTATCAGTAATAATTAGTTCTTACAATATAGCGATTGGCTATAACTTAGACTAGTGGCTGCAACTTTTGAATTAGCCGGGTCTCAAATTTAGACCTAATATGAAAATCTGTTACGAATTTAAAAACAGTTGAGCACATCTTATATACTGAAACCATAAGTTATGAGTCATAAGGCGTCGAATAATCTTTACCTCAACTCTTATTATAATAATACTGATCTGTTTGTGTGCTTCACTACTTTATCAATACTAGTGGCGTAGAACGTCACTCTTTGCAAGGCTTAACTTAGACTTCTTTGCCTTCATTTGTGTTCATATATTATGTCTTTTATAAATTATTTGATAAAACTTTATTAATTTTGAATCAAATTGTGTCCATCTATTCGAAGCCAAATAGACCTTAAGATTGAAATTGTTGTTTATCGCTATCCATACGTTCATTAACCGGTACTTTGAGATAGATATAGACTTTCCTGGGTGACATTGGCTATGTTTATATTCTCATTGCTCGACTGCTTTTGTTCACTCCATTTATTTTGTTATGCATCAGAATCTTACAGCAGAGCCTCACTCAAAATCACCCTCACCACTTTTATAGCGATGTAAATGAATACAATTTTTAAGAAATATAATTAATTTAATAAATGTATTGGATTATGAAGAACAGATTTGAAGATAACTTTCCTGATTAGAGGCAATACTAATACAATATAATGATTCAAATCTTAAAAAAAATTAACAAAATTTTTATTATTTTGAGTTCATATCAATTGCTATTACAGTTAGGGTTTTTAACGACTTCCTGGGTTTTCCTTATACCCGATTTAAAAATTGAACTCCTAGGTAATGGAGCGAGAATTTGGCCAATAAATCCAGGCTTTTTCGAAGCCGTATTGATAACCACTGGACTCGCAGTCGAGTGGAAACGACTACAAATTAATTGTGTTTGAATTGTGTGACGATTTGTACAGTTATTGTTCGATTTAGATACTAATCAGACATTATTTCCCTATTGAAACATAAAGTAGAAAATAAACCCGATTTATGGTTATTACATCCGATATCATTTAAGAAAGATCAAGAACAAATATTCCTCAATTATATTTTTAGATTTTTGAGAGGGTTTTCGTAACAGTTTATCCAATTCTAATCAGATTTGAATGAATTTATTCTTAAAGTCATTTCAAATATATATTGAATTTTAGTTTACTTTTCGGAATATATTTATATTTCAAATAAAATAAACTTAAGTGGAATAAAAATCTGAAGACATTATTCTAGTGATACTGATCTATAAATAAAAATATATTAAAAGCAAATAAAATGTCCATTTGGTTGATCTGATGGCAAATCGATTAAAAGATGTTTTGAATGCTTTAACGTTATATTACTTTTAGTCCAACTATTAATGTCTTTTCAACTTCTTTTGAATGCTTTTACAAAAATCTAATTTGGATTAGATTTCGACATCCGATCAAAGCTTATAAGAATTACTGATGATTTTTATCTGCAAAGAATCTTGATGATTCCTTCATTCAAATAAGTAAGTCGTTGAGAATTTATAGAAAAATTGTCAAGATTCTTATCATATCGTCTGCGTATTCACATGAAATGTTTGTAAACAAACGGATATTTAATGAATTATTTTTGCTTTCAGTGCGAATAAACTGATTATTTATACAGTATGTATAAAAACAATCCGGATGTTTAAATCTCTGACTCTTTCTGATATGTCAGCTAAGTTTATATGGAAATAATGAGGATCAAATTTATTTATATTTGTACTCTACATATCAATACACAGAATATTCTACTTTCGATAATACCCTGTATTCGAAGACAAACACTATTAAAGAATATTCCCTAACATTATAGCCGTAAACAAAATGTATGATTAATTGTTTGGACAGTGAAGTACTTCTCATCCAATTATGTCAATTGTGCGGTCGATTTCATTTTAATTAATATAACAAATGACCACAAATTCAAAATAATTTTTCACAATTTTTATGCACAAAATATGACCAAATGCTTCGAATAATTAGCGTTTAATCAGAATTCAAATATAGTTATGCTTTTTATTAATTAATAATCTTTTGTCCAATTAGTTCATAACTACATTTGAATTACTTGATGTATATTTTATAAATGACCTTACATACATTCTTTATTCTCACAAGATTTTCATAGAAAAGAAAGAAAGAATTGATCTTAAGTTGATTTAAAGTTACCTAAAAATAGTCGAGCGATGAAAAGCTAACGCTTAAGACATGTGTTTTATTTTTGACAACAATTCAAAGACTTATTTAATGGCTGAATGACTTATGACTGAAATATTAGCCGTCAATAGATGTGATCGTTTTGTTGCGGTCTTTGATTTTGATATTTGTTTTTATTTAATATTAAAAGTGAGCACAAATTTGACTATGAATTTAAGAGAAGGTGAAACTGGACTAGAATTGTATATATTATTTATAAATGTCTTTATTCGTCAATTACTATGTCTTCATATGTTTAGCTAATATTTTCCCGAATCTAGTCTTCAAATTAGGGAAAGTAGTGTTGAATACAATGTTATTGTTCTTCTTCTTTCGCCAGAATCTGCTTTGGATTGTCTTTACTATTGGTTTCAATGAATTCTTTCCAATACTGATAGTTCGCATTCAAATTATCTATTATTTCCGGAAAATCTCCAAATGCTTTGAGCCATAAATTATAAGAGAAAATGAGTGAATCGTATGTATAGAACAGAATGCAATAGAAAATTAATTGAATTAAAAAATGGGTTAAATGATAGATAGGAGTAAAGAATGGGAAGTATTAGACATAAGATAACATAGGATTGTAGTGTAATATAATGTGAGGTACAGTAGGATAACATACAATGCCAGGCGTCGAACATATCATTGGCGAAGTAATCGATGAAACCTATTTGAGATTTAGGTATAGAACACGAAATGCGATCAAATGTCGGCATCACTACTGGAAGGCCTGCTTTCTTCTCCTCATCAGTCTATTGCCATCAAAAAAAGAGAAGAGAAACAAAGAATTGGATTATTTTAGTATTATTTTAGTTTAACTTCAGGTTTGACTGAAAAATTCCAATTATTTTTAGAGAAATATATTTATAAAAATTCTTTATAAGAATAGATGGGATTTTCTAAATATTTTGTGCAAACATTTCTTACGTTTATTTATTTATTATTATATAATATAAACTTTATTTATATATATATTTGCAGTATTTTTAAGAATAATAATAACGAATACGTGTTTAGTATTCATTCGTTATACGGGAGAAAAACATTTGTTTTCTCAAGACTGACAGCTAAACCAACTAAAGGAATATTTTTGGTGAAAATAAAATACTATTTACTACTTAAATATTTATAGCCATTTCAGTTCTGTTTGCTTTTCTAAACAAAATCTGCTAAAATTGTCTGTAAAGTCATTAAAATATTCACATATTTCTATATAAATCATAATAACATTAATTATTATAATTATATTTAATTATTAATAAAATATTTTTTAATTAAATACGTATTTCTTGATTAATATTTTTAAACCATTTGATTATAAGGTTATAATTATTATTACAAGAATTTAATTTGTAAAATGAGAAGCAAATAATTAATTGAATGAACACATTTAAGCAAGCTAAAATCTGTCCACAGTACTGTCGGGCTGCTAACCAAGAATAATTTATGCGATATATGCGGCTTAATTAAAAATATGGTTTCTGTAAAAACAGAATCATTTGATATGTTCAGAAATCCACCCGTTCAACAATTTTGGATTATGGGCTTCACATCTCTAGAATTTTTTAGCTTTTCAGTGAAAGTCAAACAATTTATGAAATAAAGGCTATATTTTTCAAACATTAAAAAGTTCAGAAAGAGTTGAACTTATTTTTATTTGCCTCAAAATTATTTACTAATTGGCTTAAGCAACGTATAAAGATAAATAGATACTTGCAAATTGACTTCGAGGCTATGAATGCACTTTCAAACCAGCATTAATACAGATTAAAGTTATTTCATTGAAGGATTAAAGTGTTCGGAACATATAATTTTCGAGCATTAATGAAATGACAGTTTTCAATATTATTATCGAAATGTTTGCATCGAATAATCTGTGGATAAATTTCGGTCAACTAAATAATGTTTACTATTATTGCTGACCTAGCTTATGTTCACTTGTCCTTCAAGCAAAGCATCGATTCATTGTTATAATTAAAGGTAAAATTAAGAAAACCTGACGATCACTACCGATGTCTACAAAAAAAAAACTCAGAAAAGTATTTATTAATTGAAAACAAGAGAAACAATTGAATCGAAAAATACAAAATTATTTTCGGAATTGCATTGATTTCTACTCTTTTTTCAAATCTTTTCTTTCAGTGCTTTTATAGATATATTTTTCATTAACCGTACAAACAATGGTTGGATTCATAGCAAAGCATATGCACTGTAAGGCTTGAACAGAAAATCAATAAAATTTTATCATTTAGTTTGAGGACAAGCACTCCTGGGATGAGTTGCAATGAGTCCTACATTTATTACTTGGGTTTGTAATCGTATATTGCGATAGATTTAGTCGAATGTAATTTTGATGATCTGATACCTGATTGCAATACTCGTCGGCAATCCTTTGGGCCCAAACCCGACACAGTTGTAAAGGTCGGGCCGGGTTGGAGACATCCGCACACTTAATGAGCATTCTTTTGATGAGCACTATATTCTCGGGCGTCGAAAATGTGATCATGGTGGGCGACTCAGGCACTGTCTCCAGGAGACCCCCGCCATCGAAGCCCTCGCCCTCGTCTATGCTAACAGATTTGGTGAAGACATGAATGAACTTTGAAATGTGTTCGAAATGTTTTGTCATTTCTGTCGCCAAAACCATATCTATAATCGATTGGCGAACGTCTCGATATGTTTCTCGATCTAAGTTCTTGAATATATTGACCGGATCTGAATTGGCACCTATTGTCAACTGGAAGGCATGAGCCGAGTGATGGCTCTCCAGCACAGATCTGCAATCAATCAGACAATTCATAGCATTGAGAGCACTGTTTGAATCGTTTGAACCAATAATCGAGTTTAAGCTCACATATCGTTATAAAGTATCGCCAAATCGTTATTGGAGTTGCAGAGGAACGCACTGTTCTTGCCCGGGTGGTCCACGTCGTGGATGATGGCTGCGAGCAGACAAATGGCTTCGTCCAGAGGGTCGAACATTGCTTTCAAACGGGGTTTCCTCAAAAAATAAGCCGTCGCTTGCATTACATCTGCCGCATGGGTTGAGTTGTGATATGGATTGTCGTGATAATTGGCCTCAATCACTGTCAGCCAGTTCCTCAATGTTGTCTCATCACAGTTTAGAGTCACACAAACGTTGAAACTCTGTAGTATTGATAGACCCAACCAAACCAAAGGACTGGTAGTGCAGATCAAATAAGAGATTAAGTATTGTGCAGAACAGGTCTGTATTTTTGTACAGTTTCTGCACAGTCTGTGAGAAAAGGAAATACCGTTTTTGTGAAATCCTTTCCAACTCTATTATATCGAAACCCCAGTCGTAGTCGTCGTTCAGTAGGTCTTTGATATTGTTGGGAGCGTTGGTCAGACTTGGAAGTTGTGTTGGGGTCTGTGGGGTAACACTGCTCTTGTTGGAGGCGGCCTCGTGTGACATACGGCGCACTCCCGACTGCTTCGTTCCGCTCTATAAGCGATTGTATTTCACATAAGATTATTAGATATACAGTAATGCGAATAAAGCAGTCATTGTTATAGCGATCAGTGATTCTCACACTCATGAGACCAGAAACGAGATCCGAAGCCATTTGGTCGTCAGGTTTGGTCTGTTGTGTTGGAAATTGCGGTGAATAGAGTTCAGAGTTCTTCAGAATCTCCAGAACCTTATCGAGTGCTTGAGCCACGAAAACGGGACTATTTTCCTGAGTGGCCATCAATATATTGATCACCTTTTCGGGGGTCGAATACAAAGAGCAGATTAAGAATTAAATATAAGAATTATTGCCTTTTGTTTCGCAAAAGAAGAATAAAAGGAATTATAGTTTAAGAGAACATCAATTCATTAATTGATGGCAAATGAAAAATATTGTTTGTCTTTTGCTTTGACTGTTTGGGCTGTACTTCAGAAGAACGAAAAGAACATAAATATAAATGTATAGCAAATATAGCAAACATAGCAGCGATAGAAAGAGTGGCAGAAAAGCCCAAAGACTGCTAATGCGATCCAATTGTCTTAAATGGTGTTAAACATTATATTTCAAGTATTGACTATAATGTGTAACAAAACTAAAAGTAAATCTATTTTTCATGTCTTGAATGGCTTGCGATTGCATACCTTAGTAATGGGCGCCTCAATAGTCATCGCATGAAATTTGGCGAAGCTCTGCCTACGACCCAATCCAACTGAATGTCCAGTGCATAAGGTATACGACATATACAGTAGGACACGAAGCATAAGTACGGATATAAACAATTAATTATATTTAATTGATTGCTTTGACTCACCTTCAGAGCAAAGGGATTTCACATCACACGACGTCTTTCTATTGCTTTTTATGGAACCATAAGTGAAAGGAAGTACATCTAAAACATATATTTCATATACACTATTAATAAATAGTATTCGTATTAATATAAAAATAAAATCCAATAAGTAATAAGTAGAACACTAAACAAGACTAAATTGTTATTTCATTAGACTATTGCACTCAAGCACAGTTTAGCACAACATAGCACAACATTGCAGAGTATACAGAAGCACAGTATTCAAGACAGCACTGCTGTAAAGACCGTACAGACTGTACAACTCAATTAAATTCCTATTCTCTCCTTCTGAGGGCATTTTGACATTGGTGCTATTATAAACTTAACCATTATCTTTTGAGCTCCTTTATCACAATTAAACTAAATTGAGTTAACGACAAATAATAGTGATATTAATCTACCAACGATTTGGACATATGCTTACAGTACTGTAAATACATTATATAATACATTGGATATAATAGTAACTCAAAAATGAATTGCAATTACAGAACAGAAATACAGAATGAAATGCATTACAGAAAAGGCTTAGAAAAGATCAAATAATGTACTGAAATAGTGCACCGAAAGCAACGAAGAAATGCATTTATCAACTTATGAATGCTTACCTCCATCTGGACTAAACATCTTCTCAATTGAATAGTAAGGAAATTCTTTTATGAAGACTATATGCTCTGGAATTCTGTAAAGAAATTTTTCATCAAATTAGAGAAATTTTGTGGAAAAATCGATATTTTTTATGTATAAAAACATATTCTTAAATATACGCGAAATTTCATTAATGAATACAAAATTTTTCTATGGTTTCAAACAATCGATGTCTAATGAATTTCTTATAATTTTGTAGTCATTTAGTTGTTTCCTCAGAGAATAGACTTTGCTTTTAATGTTAATGTCATTATATGTAAAAATTGTATAAAAATTGATGTGAAATAAAATTCGATATTTTTTTCGCTAATGACTAGAATTAACAAATTCTCAGATTCTTTATGTTTTGTCAGATAAGCCACAATTCTATGAATGATTGATAATATTTAAATTTGAAAATTATCTACTGTTTTAGCATTAAGTATCAAGTACAGTATTACCGGTAAGTATTTCGGTGTAATTAATAGACAGAACAGAATGTCTATATATTAGCATAAATTAATTTCTGAATATCTGTTTAATTAAATGTTTGAATCGCTTCTTTGAATGCTATGAGTGATGAAAATATTGCTTATTCTCTGTTAAACAACTAAATGATTGATCTCTATGTCAGTCAGGAATCGAAGTATTGTCTAATAGTTAAGGATGTGTTGGTCTGAGTGAGTAAATTAGTGCAGAGCACACAGAGATATGCGTTTGCCGTTCGGCTCACAACTGATTTGTCTGAATGCCTACCTTTCAGGCAATAACACATTGAATGGCATCTTAAGTATGACTTTCTCTCATCACTTATTTTATGGGCAAAAATCGAAATTCATTTCTAATATTTGAGAGATTTTTCTTTTTTAGATATTTTGAGGAATTTTAAAATTGGAGCTCAACTTAGAAGCATACCAGAGATGGACAGACGAAAAATCTTAGCAATTTACCTTGATCATAATCCAGAATTTAAATGGTATTTTATGAGCTCAAAATGATCCACATAAAGAGTCCTATATATATTTAATACTTATTTTGAAAATTCATTCGGGCCATCTCTGGAAAATATTGCCTAGATAGATATTTGATTTATGAAGTGATGTATTTTCAGACATAAGTCGTTTTGTTTGTCTCTTCACTTCAAAAGTGAATGTTTTATTGATAACAATAAGAACTTAATATTCTGTCGAATCATAAAAAATTCATTTTATATTTCCTACGAATCTTCAAAATAAAAGTCTTTTTTAAATTGAAAATAAAATATGTTTGACGTGAGAACTGAATAAAAATCAATTCTCTATAGTATTCTGTATTAGACATTGAAAGAGTGAAAATAAGAGAATAATAATATTGAATCCAAAAATTCATTATAAGAGCATTAAAGTTAAGAAAATGTTTTTAGTCTTGAATTCAATTGAAGAGAATAAGAGTTAATACGAGTTGTTTGTAATGATGTTTAATGCCATACCCGTTGTGTATTTCTATTGGAGATATTTTGCTCCAAAGAGGTATAGATTCGCCAGACTTTCTCCTATGAAATACAGTTCCTTCCCATTCCTTAAAGTCAGACATTTGGTCATTATTTGAATTTTGGTCTATTAATGGGCACCAGTATTCTGGTTCGTGTGATTGACATACTTTTCCTTTGTTGAGTTGCATATTAATACTGTCGACGATATCTGTTTTGAATGAATCGCTTCGATGCAAATCGTATGCATTCTTGCCTATGATGTCATCGGATCGGA
Source organism: Eueremaeus valkanovi (assembly GCA_034693305.1). NCBI lineage: Eukaryota > Metazoa > Arthropoda > Arachnida > Sarcoptiformes > Eremaeidae > Eueremaeus > Eueremaeus valkanovi. The sequence goes on from JAQIWA010000731.1 coordinate 17,794, forward strand.
AGCCCAATAGCTTTTCGATCGCTTGGTTTATGTATTGTATGTCATGATTAGGACCCGTAACAATGACACCGTCTTTGCAAGAGTCCAGTGCACTGAATAAGGCATGGGCTCCTTTTAATTTACATTGGATTGCGATCTCGTTATGTTCTAATTGGACTAATTCGTTGAGACAAACGCCTAAACTGTATGACTCTATCAGCCACTGAGTCATTGCACACCATTGGACGCAGAGATCAATAAGAGAGACCACATTGTAGTTAATCACAATTTATGTCGGATTCAATTTTAATAAACTTTTCATATAGTCAAGAATGACCATGCTTGATCATAAATGGAGCTAATCTCAATTATTTTATCGAATATTTTTTGGATAATATATTATAGATTTTCAAACAAATATAATAAACAGAAATCTTGTATAGAATTCTTAACTGATCTGATCATTCATTCTCTACAATAAAAGTGAATAATATATAGAATTTTATGTAATATTCATACAATGTTTACAATAACTGAGTGTTTGTCTGGAAAATAAAAATTCTTTATTTCTTATTTAAGCTCTATTTTGAATATATTTATTAATCATATTCTTTATAGCTCTGTATATAATAGTATTTCTCATTGCTTTTGTTGGCAAAGGAAAGCCTTATAGACTGTATAGACCGTATAGACTGTAATATTTGTTACTCACTCTATTAAATCCTGTTCTTAATAGAGATAAAACTCCGGCCTCTTCTTTTTCAGCCCAGTTCTTTTTAACAACAGCTATAATACACGTATATTCACTTCCTTTGATATTTCTTATGGACCTGAGAGCAGAGGAAAGAAGAATATTTGATGAGTCAAGAGATTGAACTGAATATAAGCCTTAGTTTTCAGTTGAAGAACAAAATCCAAATCAATAATTCAACACTCATTTGGATCAGAAATAAATTGAGAATAATTTATATATGTTTTTAAGGATAAGCAAATCGATTGAAATTAACATTAATTGAGTAAAACAATTAAAATTAATAGCCTTTCATGAAATGTCTTCCATTATTAAGCTATCTTTTAGAGTCTTTTAGAACTTCCCCTCATTTGATGATCCAATGGATAATCTTATGAAAATTGGCAAAATGTCCAAAAACTCATCAGAGTTTCATTTCATCGACAATATAATAATTTGGCTCTGGTTCCTCTTTCTGCTCTTATCTAAACAATAAATCAACCCTGTATTACAAAAAGAATAAATTGATGCAGAACTCAATGAATAGTCAGGTTTATGTTGAGTTTCCACAAAACACTCTATCATTTCTTTGTTATACAGAATATTCCTAAAGCCTATGAATAAAAGAATTTTGAGATCAAATGCTTTTATTAAATAGTTTTTAATTAATACTTTATTTAATAGAAAATGATTCGTCTGGTCGTTAATTAGAGGCATGTGAGCCGGTAAAGCCCGTACGAGCCAGAACATCTCAATTATATTGTCTTCGAATAATTGAATTCATTAGACGTGATTCGCTTCAATAGTTTCCCTATTCTACTGATTGTATTAATTGAATGACTTCTTATAGAATTAATCGAAGCGTTCATATTGTTTCGCAAATATTGTATCTCTTGTTTCACTCTTCGGCAAACTTTATCCTCAAATATAATACAATTCTAATCAATAGTATAAGAATCAAACAGATCATTAATTCGTATGTCCAATATTGCAGGGATGGCCACCGTTTTATAGCATACAGATTCATATCTGTTGTCATTTTGGAGGTCAGACTTCAAACCAAGCAAAAGACAAATTAATTGAAAATCTAAAAGTAGTTTATATATCAGTAAAGAATTTGGTCAGAAAATGATGCAGTTATACGTTGCACCAGTAGAAGTGAACTGGGTTTGTCAGCCCAGTAAAATTAGAATTGAAATTGAAAATTATCCATGTTTATAAATTATAAACTCTCAAGTATTCTTTATATTTCAAGCAGGTTCAGTGAATAATTCTAAATTAAAATGTGCTTACAAGACAACAAAATCTAGCAAGGTGTGGACAATATCTATACTGGACCTGTACATTTATTGGTTTACGATTGAATGATTAAATAGAATAAAAATTAAAAAGATTTGAAAAGCAACTAAAAGACCGATAAATAGGTATAAAAAAGTTTATTTATAGTATTGATTGAATTACTTGAAAACACTTCACAATTGAGTACAGATATGTAATCCATTCCTTTCAGCAGTTTATCAATATTTATAAATTGTTTCAACAGATAAACCAAATAATAGACAAAATTATTAATCGCTATAAAGTCTAAACCAATAAACAGTTGTCGGATATAATTCAAACAAACTTAATGTAAAATTACAAATGTTTTAGAATCCAAACACTGTATGGATTACACCGAAAGTAAATATCAGTTACATTATATTGTCTATGGATTTCGTGTAAATAAGTGTCTATTTTTGTAGGCTTCAGATGATAAAGGTATAAAGCTTTCACAAAACAAGCTTGCAATTTTTTATAAATAACCCCAGGGTAAATAAACATAATAATTGTTAAGAACTTTCTATCAGACTGTGCGAGAAATTTATTGAAAAATTCAGTTGAAAACACCAAAAAAGTTAACTTCTGTGCCTGTTCATATAGTACTTGTTAAGATGCATTTACAATACTTGAAGAATACAGCACTGGCTTAATTAATTCGATGCTTAGGGTTAATTAACATCATATCTAATAATTGCTTAGAAATATCAAAAACATTATATTTCTTATTCATTAACAAAGAAAAGTGAAGACACAGTCAGGCCTTATAGCGAACCTGATTTTGATGGCATATAAGCAGTGAATAAAATTCTATTGAATGACTCAAACAGTGATATGAATGAGCACTCGGTTTGAGTTCGTTTATTAATTTGAGAATCTGTTGACGAACTGATAAAACCCTGAATACGAGTGCACAGTATTAGAGACGAGAGAAGAATTTGTGCACAGAATCTGGGATTATATTTTCTGCTCTATATTTTTCATATAAATTCTTGTGTTCATAAAAATGAATCCGAGCACAAAAAACTCTAGTTTTATACCGTATTGTCTTATAAATTGTTAATTTGATTCCAGGCTTCAGGAAAAAAGTCAGAGATTATAATACCGTTGGAATAAATGGCTTTATATTTCTGTTTTAAATATTTATATTCGTATTCGTATTCTTGCAAAGAATTGTGAGTTCATTGAGAGTAACATTTTAGTTGATTACATATTTTAATACCAGTGCAATGGGATCGTTAGCATTAGCGTAGTATACCTGCATAGTAATGACGGATCGAAAGTATGTGATTGCCTGGAGTCTATAATTACAAGATGATGCTGTTCTTCCCGATAACGATCCAGTGCTGCTTCGCTATTATGAACCAGAGTTGTGTCGAACGATAATCTCTCTGAAGCCCATTTGAGTGCATCGCACTGGGCGTCAGATTTGTCAAACACAAGCAATACCTGTCAATCAAATTCATAACTCTTTTAATTAATAAAATTTGTAAACGTATTCATATTTTCTTAACTTTAACTCAAATTCTTTATACAATTTTTTTTAATACAAAAGTAACGATTCTTTATCTCAATTACAGTACAGTTATGTCGTATAACAATAAAAATATGTTATTTTAAATATTTATGAAATTGACGTCAATTTTAATTATAATAAAGTTATTTTCGATGCAATTCTTGTATAAGAATATAAGTCCTGAGGTCTTATGAATCTAAAATCCAATCAGAGAGCATCACCCGGATAGTCGTTTTTCCTCATCTCTGATAATTAAATTAAATAAATTTTGAATTTATTTTATAAATAGATGTGAGAGGTCAAATTGAAGGGGAGGGTGAAATTGACGCCCAATGAGCTTAAACATTATTCCGATGAAACAACGAAAACAGTTTAATGTAATTAAGTTAAGCTCATATTTGGATAAATTGAGCCAATTTTGTCAATTTGTAGCTTAAAATTAATGGGATTTTCATCTATTTCGATTTTAATGATCGGGGTTCTTTTGTCCGGACTCTCTGAGTAATCTCTTGGTCTAATATTACAAAAATCTATATTTGTTTGACTCGTTTTAATTTATATTATATAAGGATTCGAAAGTCATTCTAATCTTTTATCTCAAATATTGAGTAATACATAATATCAGTGCATCCTTGTTCATTTTAAAAGAATAGAAATATTCATAATTCATGAATAAAGTAAACAAGTTTTTAAATATTCGTAATTTTCATAACCCATTCAAACAAATTAATTCAATTTCATTCTTAGGTTAAATAAAATATTGATTTTAAATAATAATAATAATAATAAACTGTAAATCAGGTCTTCATTGAATGGAATTTGATTTAAAATTTTCTATAATTATATTTTTTCTGATATAACACTGAAAAGTTCAAAATGAAAATTGTATGGAAACAAAAATAATGAAATTTCGTCGCAATAATGAATGACTGCTTTTATTACTTGAGATTTTGTACATTTATTAAAACAATGTTCAGAATTAATCTCTTTATTATAGAGTTCTATAAAATGCTTTCACGCTTTCTGAACGGAAATATTTATATAAATATTTTTCATTAAAGTTTTAAAATTGTATTTTTATAAATACTTCTCTCAAAACAATATTAAATTTCGCCGAAAGCAGAGAATTAATGAAGTATTTAGAATATACTGACTGTCAACTCAGGGCTTAATAAGCTGGGCTAAAATGGGAATTTTATCGAGAGATATAGAAAATAATCAAAATATAGGATAAAATTAAAGAATCCTATCTTTTACTGTTGTTTGCCTTTTAAATCCTGTTTAGAACATCAGTTAAATTCGATCAAGTTGCTGTTAATTTAACTTAATTTAACCGAACTTCTAATATATTACCAGGTTAAATATAGAACATCAATGATTTAAATTACGTTATTATTGTACGGTATATATGAATTGGCAGATATTCAAAAAAAATCTCCTCCCTGATACCCTCCATGAACAAAATTGCTCAATTATTCAAGTCTTCCCAACTCTGACTCGAAATCAATTGATTGGAAAATATATTCAAATATAAATAAAAATATCCGAATTCATAATGATTTCAGCGCTGATAAGATAGTGAATAAAATGTTGAAATCCTGTATTAAATATCATACAAATCCTTGAGAACCACTCTATTCATAGTATATTAATTTTGATGGCAAATGTAAATGGCTCATTCTTTCAATTTATATGCAAGTTAAAATTTATTTTCCAATTCTTTACTTTCATGTGATATAAGAATTAATTTACGATTGATTAGTAAAAATGTATATAATTTTAAATTTAAGAAAGTTCAAAGAATTATCCTGATTATCAGAATGATCAACAAAGAATCATAAAAGATATTTGTTCAAGTTTATCTATAGTAATCTTCTTATACTAATAAGAGTATTTTGAAAACAAACCAACTCATAAATACTGTAAAATTTATTAATTGCAAATCATGTTTGATTTGATCTTGAACAATCGTATATAAACTTTGTTATTAAATATAACGATTATTTTCCTCGAATGAGATAAGCTTTTATTGCATTCAAATGCTTTCAAAGGAAAAAAAATACAAATAATTTTGTAATTATATATAAATTATATTCCAATCAAATGAAATAATTTGAGCGATAAATAATTTTATGACTTTATGATAAATAATAGTTATCTTTCATGAAATATGAATAAATGAAACTTTAATTGACTTACTTTAACATTTGGCATATTAAGGCACATCTGCCCGAACTTAATGGCAGTCCCGCTTGAATTCTGTTCAGACAAATACACAATCAATTAGTTTTAATCACATTATTCTTTAATTTATTTCTAAAGACAAATAATAAGAAAATCTCGACTTATTCTATGCATCGATTTGAGACTATGCACAAAATGTCTTCAATAAAATGGTCCAGGCAATTCGCATATTTATCATTTAAATTTTACATATATTCGGGTCAAACGAGTAAAGAAATTATAAATATATTCAAATAAAAGAACTTTAAACAGTGTTTAGGGCATACATCAGATCAGAGGGCACCCAGGGTAGAGGTAGATCAACTGGTTATATATAATGTAAGAAATTTATGTAAAACTAATGCATAATTATCTGCTTTTATTATTTCGTAAAATCTCATCCTTTATATTGTTTTTCTCAATTAATTGTATGAAAGATCAAACAACGAAAATATATTGATAATCCGGCTCATATTATTCCTAACTCAATTCAATGTTTTGTTATTAAAAATTTGAATGATATTTGAATCCACATCAATTGAGAATTTCCATTATCGATAATATGAACATGCAAATATTATCTTTAATTAATGGCTCAAATTCAGTCAATTCCATGTTATTTGATAACTTATTTGTCCAGTCTCATATTAGCATTTGGGTCCAATAATAGGTTTTTAAATTAAATGTAATGCGAATATAATCTGATGTTTACTAATAATATGATATGATATCTGAAAAATCATTTAATTACAGGATTTTTGTATTCAAAGAACGTGTAATCGAATGACATTTGGTATGAGTTTTATCTGTAATTCATTCACATTTGCATCGATTGAATAGAGTGTTAAGAAAGCATAGAATTCAATGCAATCTAACATTAAATAACAAATAGAGCTCTAAAGCCAGGCTTTAGTGCGAAAAACATTTACAGAGAATTCTTTTAATAATTAATTATCCAAATCTGAAATCCGCTTTTAATGTGCGAAACGAATGCTTCAAATGACGTCAAATAATTGGTTTTTTCAAATTTAGATTAAATATATATCGAGTACATCGATGATGAAAGTCAAACAAAAAGAAATCGAGAAGTTTTAGAATTCTTTACATTCATTGCAAACAAACTTTTAATCAAACATTCATTTCATCGCATTCTTTGACATTTTCTAAAAAATAAACGAATTTTTTGTTTTAAGCTTTCTTTAAGTTTTTCTATTGAGTCAACATTTGTGTCATTTATATGTTAGGACTAGTATGACTAGTATAAAAGGGGTCTGAAATGAGGGTAAGGGTAAAGGTATGAGGGAAGTCGAAAACCAAAAATGTTACCCCAATTCAAATGCATGAAAAAATTTCGTTTTTATATTATATTTCTAATTGAATACGAATTTGAAGAATATTTCATTGAATTAAACAGTCATAATGTCAATAAAACCCCCATTGGGTGTCCCTCTGCGTGGGTGTCCCCCTGTGTGGGTATTTTGCAAATTATCTTTTGTAAGGATTCCTCAACTTATTTGTCTGAACTCTCTTGCGATCTATGGTTTATAATAATAACTGAACTAATTATCCATATATTTAATATCAGATATGGCCAAGTTCATTCATAATACTGTAAGGCCATAGACAAGGGTCAATTTATATGCTTTCTTTTATTGAGAAATTTGAAGTTTTGAATTCAAATAATATAAATGTTTTACTGAATCGCATGAATATATTTATATAATTTTCTGTTAAACGCCTGTAAAGTATAATAAAATTGCGAAATTGCTCAGTACTGCCACTTTTGTTTGTTCTGGTCTCTATTTGCTTGTTTGCACCCCTGGTCAGCCCCGTATATCTAAGTCAGAACTAATGATTAATCGGCGACACAAATATTCTTTTGGCTCGACTACACTAATTGAGATCATTGTGTCGGCTATTCATTCACATTCTTATGGTTATGTGAATCGAGTGAAACGAAAATTTAATCCCAAAGTATTTATTCTTCTTTTGGGCACAACTTTTGGACAATTATTAGAAGCAATGAATTGAATTGAATTGAAGCAAAAGAGAGCTCAGATGAAAAATGACGTATCGGATCATTAGAAGAGGAGGAGAGGAGAGGATGGAAATGCCTTTTTAGAAATGAATTGAGGCATTGGTTTGCAATAAAACCTTTTAAGATGTATAATGAAATGAATACCAAAGGTTAGACACACAGTCAGTATTACTATTGATATTTATATTCCTATTGGTCTTTATATGTCGTCTGTCCATACGTTCGCTCATTATTAAGGCTAGTATTCTTGAGTCATTTAAGTCATTTTCACTTGCGTCACCATTAAAATGGTATATATATAACAGGAATT
>JAQIWA010000732.1:0-25892 GCA_034693305.1 Eueremaeus valkanovi
TATACCGGCGCACAAGACCACCCTGAACCCAAACCACTCTATAAGACCACTGGTCTTCTTTGCGGCGTAAAACGGTAAAAGTTTATTTTCTGATCACAACATTGACCTAATTTTCAAACTACTCAAAAACAACGTTACAATTTATTTTGCCCTACTTAATAGCTATTCATATAGAACGTAACGCAGTAATAGGATTTGAAGGTTCAAAAGTAGTATTACATTTGTGTTCATAACAAATGATGTTTTTGGGAAGGGTTTAGACGTTTTAACGCAAGCGTTACGCTGTTTGTGGATAATTAATGAGTTGCAGACGAAAGTCCAAATCAAAATACAATTTTTTTTGAATATTTAAGAAACAATTTATTTATTTTGTATTATAATTAGAGATAAATCTTATCATTAGATAAATAAATAATAATTTTTATGCGAATAACAAATACATATATTTTTATATTAAACTCATTTGTCGTTAGATTTAAGTCAAATAGCAAACAAAAAGTGCGAAAACAATACAAAAACTAATAATGAATTCAATTTTCAGATACTTTTTGCCTAAAAATAAGTTTATATTTTCGGTGAGTTTTTCATTGCTTTTAACTCTAATTAATATTTTTTTTATTTAATTTTGTTTTCATTGAATACCACTTTCAGAATACAAGCCATAGACTCATCGGTGAACTTATGGCCAAACGGGCCAACAGTTCACTTATATCACTGGCCGACACAGTGCTGGCAAAAGTGGTTGATTCCCGAAATCCCGAAGTATTTTAACCTTTACTCAAATTTTGTGACTATTTTTTGAATCAATTGTTTTGTCTGTGTTTAAGCCCGAACTCATACGACTCTGTGATTCATACTATTCATCAGATAAGGAGACAAAAGACAAGTTCATGTATTACATATCGGACCGGATGGCTGTCCACTCCTCTCAGGCCAACAATGCTATCAATAGTTTTCTATCCAATAAAGTGAGTCATAATTGGACTGACATTTGAATTCATATCAGATTCGGTTCAGACCTAAACCCACACAATATGTGAGCAAAACATTAATTACACATAAGTTTGAAGTTTTATAACAACTTTTTCAAACCCTAACCCAACCCTCCCATACCTTACCGTTCAAATCGGGTCATTTATCAGTCACCTGACCACTAAAGACAAGGCTATCTTAAGCTGAGATTCTATAGTCCTGTTCAACGACTTACTCGAGAATATCTCTAATCTGATCCAGTTCTTCAATCGTAGCGCACATTATGCTAATTGTTGTTGTGGTCGATAGCGTCGGCGTATTTATGAGTCATTAGATATGAGAATATCTTTTCTCAAATGGTTTTCAATTAATTTCTTAATTTTGATAAACTTTTCTTCTCTTAAGACAAGCGTTGACTCAGAAGACTATGTTATGTCAGTCGACAAACTGAGGGCTCAATTGAGGCCAAAATATTATACACTTTTCGGTCAAATATCTCGCTTTGAAAATGGCGTCAAATTCATTGTCGATCTTCGTTCGGATCTAAGGGTTTGTCATAATTACAAACATATTAATTGAATTCCAATCCAATTCCTCTCCATTTGAGGCCCAAAGACGACACTCAATGACCCGGATCACGACAGGCTCACGAAAGTCAAGTTACGATCGCTCAGTAATCATCTGAAGGACTTGTTATCGCTTTGGTTTTCGGTCGGATTCCTTAATCTGGAACGACTCACATGGAACTCACCCACCAGTATGTTGCAGAAGGTAAGGGACAGTACCTGTGCTCTCATACAAACGATTAGATTTGAATTGAATTCTATTGTATTTTATTTTAAATTTTATTAAAAACCCTTAAGATATCCGAATACGAAGCCGTCCACCCGATGCGCAGTTGGGGTGACTTAAAGCGACGACTAGGCCTCTACCGGCGCTGTTTCGTATACTCGCACAGTTGCCTTCCCTGTGAACCACTTGTCATACTTCACGTGGCGTTAATGCCTAAGATTTCCAGTTCTATTCGAGTATTTATTTTATTTTTAATTATAAATCAATTTTTGGTTCAATTCTTATAAAAATAATTGATTTTCTGTTGAATAGGAAATAATCCAAAAGACAATCCCTTCCCCTAACCTCATGAACGAGAATATTCTGACACTTCCTAAGGACTCATTCGGCAAAGAAGACACCGATGGTATCGATGCCGCAATTTTCTACTCAATCACTTCCAGCCAAAAAGGTTTGTCTTTTAGATAACATACCTGTGCTCTAGACTGTAGACACTTTTAAATGACATGAACTGAACTTTAAAAATATTTACCTTTAATATCAATGTCACGAATAATATATTTTTGCCGAAAATATTAATTATTTTTAATACTCTAATTGAAAAAAGTTTGCGTTTACTCCCAGTGCTCTTCAAAGCTACTGAAGCTCAACGAGAGATAATAACAATAATAGTTATTATTATTTTCTAAAAATAAACTAATAATAAGAAAGGCTTAGAAATAATTGAATTATTATTAAAGAACACAATAATAGATAAAATGTATTAATTAGAGGACAGATATAGAAAATTATAGACTATGTATACAGTGGTAACGGCAGCGGAACCGTATGTGCTTTCAGACGATTAATTGAATTTCAATTTAAAAGCAGTGCTGAACATATTTTAAGACTATTAAGACAGTCCGGGATCAAAATAGATATAACATTTACTATTTATATGCGCTTTAAAACAGCCCATAATTGCGAACATGGATATCCACCCCTCCCTGGGTGTTAAGCAATGTCAATCACATTTTTCTCTAAAAATTTGATGAATTTCAAACAGCCCGCACACCCTATCATACTATTAAGTTGTATTGAAATATGTTTTAAACTTGTAGTCATTGTTTGAGTCCTTCACACTGTGAACACCTCTGGTATTAAATGAATTAAACAAAAAACTTGTTTTGAATTGTTTTAAACATAAATAGAAAGAATTTTTACGGAAGTATTAGTACTTTAAATAATATTGAAATAATGTATGAATAGATATGCAATGAACTCAAGCGCATACATGCCTTATGTGGCCGAGGAATGTCATGGAGCACATTAACTATTCGTGATTTATAACTATCTATTAATCTAATTGTTTGAATCATAACTATAACGATAATTACAAAACTTCTGTATAATTAGAAAGTTGTTATTCAGACACAAATTGAACAGAAAAGTGAATTCAGTTTTAGTTTTGATTCAATAGAAACAGAAATCGCTTTTTCTTTGCCATCAGTTTTACAGAATATTCTCGATTTGATAAAGTTCAGTTAATATAAAGCACTTCATATTAGAAACTGAACTGACTTTCAATTACTATTATAATTCAAATAGAAATATATTTTATATAATTTCTTACTTTTACTACATTTCGCATAATTATGAAGTGTTTTGTTTGAAATATTTATATTAAATATGAATCCGATTTGAATCCCTATCCGATCCGCACAGGACTGCACGGCATTGAATTAGGGAATCAACTGATAAAACGAGTTGTGCGCGAATTGCGTCCAGAATTTCCAATGATATCTCAATTTTCGACAATATCACCCGTTCCCAATTTCACCGAATACTTGTTATCTGAGATCCAATCGATCCAAAGCGGAAACACAGATAAAATGAATTCCTTTGTCACCGAAGATGAGTTGAATGCTTTGAAAGAACACTTTTTCGGTGACTATTCCTCTGTTGCGGACATTTGGCCGAATTTGGTTCGTCTGATAAAAACCAATACTTGGGTCGAAGACGAAAAGCTGACTGACCTGTTGTGTGCGCCTATTATGAGAAAATGTGCGCATTATTTGTATAATGAAAAAAGAAGAGGATATGCACTGAATTCTGTCGGTTAGAAAAGATTTCGATTCTCTTCAATGACTTATAATTACTATTATTTTTGTGTCATTTTTCTGGTCAATGGGTTTTCGATTTACTTTAAATAACTGTTATTTTTGTTAGACTTTTGTCTGATTTATATATATTTTTTGTTTGCATTCTGTCTTCGCAGCGCATTTCCACTGTAGAAACGGGGCAGTCATCTGGCGTATCAACTGGTTGGCCGACCTCAGCCCCAGAGGACTTTCCAATTCGTGTGGAATTATGATTAATTACAGATATTTTCTCGAAAACGTTGAGAACAATAGCTATATGTATACAGAAAATCGAAAGATTTCTGCCGACGAACAGGTCTTGAATTGGATTAATAGACCAATGAATTCAAAACTTTAATAATTTTTAACTAATTCTTCCGAATATTTATCGCTCTTTTTTAGTGCAAACTTTTCACTAAGTTTTGTAGACTTTGTATAAAAGTCTATAATTTTTATGTTAAATACAAAGTATTGACTGAATTATTGGGGTTTAAGAGCTTTTTGATGGACTGACTGACAGTTATATAACCTTTTAGTCCAAAAACCTCGAAATTCAAATGCAATTCACTATTATATGAGATTTATATTTATATAAGTTTTTGTTTTTCCTGTTTTTTATTTACTTTGTTTTTATTATTACTGTATTTGTTCGAAAAGACTACAAAAGTTTTATTTACTGTAAGTTATTATTGTTTTTTCGTTTTATTGTAGAGTTTTAAAGACAATTCAAGAGATTATTTATTTTTATCGAACAATTAGTTTTAGCTTAAGTTTATTTTTGTAAGAAATTTGTTCATTAAATCTGTATTTTTAAATAAAAATCAATTTCTCCGAAGTTTTGATTATTTTCTTAAATTTTTGTTTATTTAAGTTCTTATTTGACTTTCTTTTGTTAGAAATAGATTTATATATTTTTTCTTAATTTCACAAAATTTTTTACATCGTTTCCAATAGAATGAGTAGTTTTTTCTGACAATAAGTAATTTTTGGCTTTTTTTAAGTTCGGATGAAAAACGAGTTTTTTATCGTTTTGGTTGAATAGATTTGAAAGCAAAAGAGAGTTTAATCTTCTCTCATATCATGTAGTCTTTCGAACTCTTCTTTGAAAAAGAAGAAAAAAATGTTTTCCAGAGTTGGGGAAAGTCAGCCGATGACTGGGATGTTATCGAAAGGCACGGCATATGTTCCCAAATGTTTCACCGATTTTGAGCTAATATTGGGTCAAAAATGTACCGAATTTTAAATATTAGGTTATGGTCTATAACTTATGGAACTAGATCAGCTCAGGGATCATTTCAGGATATCTTTCCTCATCTCTGAATTGAAAATTTTAAAAAATGCTTTCATTAATGTTATGCAAAACTAAACAAAAGATTAGGACTAATAATAATAATTATAAAACCTATAAAACTGAATATTTTCAAACGAATTAATTCGGATATTCCACCCGCACAATGATCTTAATACCTGTGCTCTTTAAATAAAACTTCTTAAACTATGAGATTTGGGGCCAAAAAAGCACAGTATTTGAACCATTTGTTTGTTTGTGAGCGCCTATTGTTGTTAAGCGTTTGACTTTCAAAATACGATATAAATGAGAGAATAAAAAGAAAAAAATAAGTTATTTAGAGATAATGTTAACCACAAAAGAAGGAGTGAATAATGAATAGCAGTTTTTTGAAATGATTTTTATAAATATAACCAAAAAAATCTTATCCTTACTCTTCTCTTCACTGATTTGGAAATGTATGAAAAAATATGCTTTTAATGCATTTCGTTACGAATCGCGGAAACAGTTTCTATTCATAACAGAAAAATGAATAAAAATATTTTATGCAAAAGAGATAGGAATCCAAGCAAACCATATATGATATGAATGAAAAAATGATTATAATTGAGTTTAGACCTGTTTACTGGTAACTATGCTCTGGTATATGGTATGGTATGACAGTGGGCATAGCACAGTCGACAGAGCACTTGGCTATATATTTAGCACCTCATGCGTGACCACTCCGTGTATCGGGATTTGTATTCTCTTTCAATATATATCTGCACTTCATATGGTTTCGGTTCGACTCTCGCACCGGATCTTCAAAATACAGTCAAAAATTATTTTCTCTTTTATGGATGTATTGAAAAAAGCATTTAACAAAATATCTCTTTCTCTCACTCTTCTGAAGAACAACACAAACAGTGAATATTTTCCACTCTTCGACTGCGAATCAAAAGTTTGTTGTCTCAGAAAGACTCTGAACTTTAAGATAAGTTTTTTTTGTCTTTCTTTCTTTCGCTCATACATACAATCAGTTCTGTTGGGAAACAGTCGTTGTTTAGGAAACTGAACATTCATTCGTCTCCTGCGAGAGTCAGACCATCATATCATCTCATATCAGATGTGTTTTCAGATATAATATTAGATATTTTCTGTGAATATAATCAGCTTTTTGTGAACTTTTTTTGCATTCAATTTTGCGGAAAAAACTATTTTTCCGACAACTTCTTTGTATGGCTTGTAATCATTGATAATAATACTAATAATAAATATTTATGTCTCAAAAGTCGTATCACTATTCAAGTGTGTGAATACAGTGAACAATAGAATCACTTATTAGTAAATAATTATTGTTTAATAGAAATATTCTTTAATAAAGCGAATCACAAGAAGTGCTTTTAAAGAGTTTATGAATACTTTTTTGTTGTTTTGTAACTAATATAGCATTAGAGCAAATATATTGGTATTACTGTAACAGTGAATACAAGTCACGATGAAATAGCAAACTTCTGGTTCAGTTTATGTGTTTCTGTCAGAAGCTATTCCGAAGCGCTTAACAAAACAACAAAACTTATTCTGTTATTTCAGATCATATAATATGATTCATATTTTTCTAAAACAGTTGAACGGAATTTCTCACAAAAAATACTTTAATGTATGTGTGATATCATTGTTTCGATTTGAGAATACAGTACTAAATATAGTGGAAAAAACTGTTTGCGGTATTATTTGAAATAATCAACATATGATTAACAGCTTTTAAAAAAGCACAGACTCTACTGTATGTAGTTTAGTCTACGGCACAGGTATTATATTATTTTTAATACCAGATCTCATGTGTTCTGAACCTTTTTGTTTATTTGTGTCATTCAAACTTAAGTTGTCAGTCAGTGGAGTGAGTGGTGAGTGTTCTGTGGGTTTAAACTGTTTTTAATATTAAGGTATTTCTAGTTTTTGTATTTCTATTTTGAATCAAGTTTTCAAATGACTAGAAGTAGTTTTTAAGTCTACTCTGGGCAGTGAAAAGCGCACTAAACGTGTGCAATAACTTTTATACAAATCATTCCCAGTTTTCCCAAACTTTTAATTCAAGTTTTGCATACATTCAGACGACTCGTCTCATATTTAATACGACAGAACCAGTGAATGACTGTATGTTTTGCTCTTCTGAATGACTGTTTCAAGACTCTTATGAACAGTGTTTTTGTATATATGACTGAAGAAAAGTGAGCTCTGATTTATAGCAAGTCTTTTGGTGAGCAAATATGAAGTGATTCTTATCATATAATTTCATAGCAAATAGAATATTTCGGCTCCGCTTTTGATGGCTTTGTTTTTGTTCTCATCTCTACTGTGAATATAATATTTGATATACTCTTATAAAAAACTTTTTGTATATTAAACTCCACTTTCAATATCGGTTTAATATATTTTTCAAAGTCTTCCTTCACATCCAATACCAATATCCATAAAACCTAACCATAACTAAAGCCATAAGTTTTTGTTATTCAGAGCTAATGTAATAAAATTGTATGGGTAGTGGAACGAACGTAAAAAAATATACTGAAAATAGTGGTTCACTTATAGTGACTCTCAAACGCATACATTGATGTCCTAAAGGAATATAAGAGCGAAATATCCATTTGAATGCCTTGTTTTCTGCTCCGAAAGATATACTCATATTTTGGATAAACATTTAATTAATTTTCATCTCTATTCGCGTGCTATTCATCCCATGAATTCTTACAGTTATTACACTCTGGACTATACTATTATGCCATACAGTAGTTGTAAGAGTAATGCATAGAAATGAGTCCAACGTTTCCAAAGGTAAGCGCAATACTTGTTATCCAATTCTGTCTTCACTTCTTCTCTATATTAATATTAACTAAGTTTAGTGTTTATGTGTATGACATACCTTCCTCTATGTGTGCTCTGAATGTACACTACAAGACACAGCACACCATTAGTTGTGTGTGTGATCTCCAGCCGATCGATACTAATAAAGACAAAAACTTCTCTAACTTTTGCTTTTGTGTTCTGTTGTATAATAGAGAGAGAAAACTGTTTTCCATAACTTAGAGTCAATGGAAGGTTACGTTAGAGCAGAGAAACTTTGAGTCCATCCGTGAGCTGAGCTTAGGCTCTATTAGACTTAATAATCATCGCGACTCCACCCCAACTAAAATGAGTTTTTGTCATCCATATAGCGCAGAGAGCACCGGCAGTATACTATACGCTAGCACAGGCTGTTTATCACCTAAAACAGAGCAGAATATATATTTTTCGTTTATATTTGATATAAATTATGCATTTATTCCCTTTCGATATACAATATTCTCTATATATTTGAAAGACTGTATGTCTCCCACAACGCACGCTTACAACAGAGCACTGATACCATACCATACCATTCCATACCATTCTGTTGTAGTTGAGAAAGATCTCATTGAACACACGCCCGGATCACAAGTGTGTGTTTCTCTCTGTGCTCTCTATGTGTTTGCTCTGATATTATGTTTTAGTTGCATAAGAATTGAATAGAAATTCTCTCTCTTTTTCTTCTTCTTTATTCTGTTCTTTATATGTGTTATCAATACTTCAAATACACTTTTAGTCTGTAATTCATATAATGTGTTGCCGTTTGGATATAATTGTCTCCATTCAAGAATACCATACTTATTGACTGACTCTTTCATTGCTCTACTCATTCAAACAGCTATTGGTTGACTTCGGCCGACAATTCTTTTGGTCGCCACTGACCGTATCGGCCAAACGCGACTCAAGCCATAAAAGTGGGCTTAAGTCACAGCAAATCAATTCTACTTTCTATTGTGACGGTATGTATGCAAAGAATCACAAAAAAATAACAAAACAAAAAAAGCGATAATAAAATAGTTTTATTATAAAAGTCTAACTACGCGTACGTAATATAATTTGCGTATAAACTAATGTATGAAAAAATATTCTCTGCCATGAAAACCAATTAACTATTTAACTATTAGTCTATTTTTTTGTATTTACATCCTCTCTATGCCATTCGGTATATACGGTAACAGTAAATGAGAAAAATTTCCATTATTTCTAGTTTTTGTTATTTTTCTGATTGTTATTATTATTGCATTGAATTAAAAGGGTGTGTATGTGAAGACACGACTGAATTCAAATCTTAAGAGTTTTTACTCTACTGTACTGTACTGTACGTACACTACTCTTCCCTTAATAAAGTGATTCAGTGGACCGAACGGTTTTGTTGTATAACTTTTTTCAGCCTTTCTATTCGAGTGCCACTTAATTCCAGTGTATATACAATACGAGCAGAAAATGATTTATACAGAACTTTATAAGACTTTTATTTCATATGTAGATGAAAAACACTAACATTTCGGTTCACATGGCTTGAGCTGCATATCAAGGCTTTTCATTATATTATATATTTTAATATAGTTCCAAATCTTATGGTTTGTATTCCACATTCAAATATAAAATTAGCAAAAAAATAGTTTAGGAAATAATTTTTTAGAACAAAGTTATCATAAATAAGGGGGAAATGATATGAAATTCATATCAATTCGTTAGCAAAGTTGGGCCAAAGTTATTATGGAAAATATTTTTAAAAACTAGTATCCCTTTCCACAGGCACAGGGAGTGCACAAACACTCTAAAAAAATGTTATCAAAAAACTTCTAATAAGAGTTTAAAAATAAAAATAACTTTATTTAAAGAAGAAAAAGCAAATTATCTGAACAGAAATTAAAACCAATTTTGTTTATGTTTTTGTTTTAATTTAATTCTATATTAGATTCAAATAAATTATTTATAGAAAATCTGAGTAAAAAAGAATAGAAACAAATAAATTATTTGATATAATTAGCGAAATAGTTATTTTGAAAGCAAATTAAAGAAAGAAAATACTTCTTATGTTTTAAGGTTTTCTCATTGCTATCGAAGGGGGAAATGGAGTTAGGGCTCAATTACACACGATTAGGGAGAAGACAGTCAGTAACCCACTGACCTTAAGCCAGTTAGTGTGTATTTTCAACCATTTGTTTAGGCCTGGGGTCAAGTTTACAAGAGTAGTAAATAAGTTTATTCAGTATAAATAGTATTTTAACTCTTATTACAAAACCAATAATAAGTATTATAAATGTATTAAAGATTTTTACCATTTTTAACGTTTCCTTATCTTCATTGTTAGATTGAATTGTATTCATAGGAAATAATTTCTCAATTAATTAAGTGTCAAAACCGCAGAATAATAATATCTGAACTCATATTTGAAACAATAATAACAATTATTTATGACATTTAAAAGCTATTTATTATATTTTTTTTTATTTTAATTTTCATTCTATTTCTTACTTCTCATACAATACTATATAATAGTTAACGAATAAGACAAAAGACAGTCTTTTATTGAGTCAATTATTTTAAAAGTCTTTTTATAAATGAGATTCAATTTTCATTCACAATATTATAGTCGACTCGAGAGAGAAGTTAAGAAAAACTAAAATCTAATTAAATCGTTGAACCGCTTAATGCAGTTTTATTTCGTTTCTCAATCCAGAAGTGGTATACCTTGAGGTCTAAACTATTAGAAAAGTTATTTAAAAAATTTACTTTTTATTATTAAGGCTAAAAAATTCCTTTCTATAAAAAACATTGAGTATTACAGGTATTGAGTACTTATTTATCACGATTTTTGATTAATCTGATGGAGAAATCTTTGTTAATTCACCTCTAAATATATGTTTCTTATGTTTAGTTTTATTTTTATTATATTTTCTACTAATTTAATACAATTGGCATTAATATAATAATTAAGGTGACGGCTGTAATGGTGGTGATAGTTATGCTGGTTCTGTGGTATGCCTGAGCGCACATACAGCTAACCAACAATCGAGTGAAAACCTTATTGAACTAAATGAGAAAAATTGTTTATCGACTTATAATTCAACGCATTATTACACAAATTGTGATCAGAGTATCGATACGACAGAGACAGACGAAACTGATATCAAATTCATTATTTCGCCAAATCTTAAACGAATCGGCAAATCGTTAAGCGAACCAAATCTTCTGATCAATTGCTCTTACGGTGATTTAGTCTCCGCTCAGACAGTAATTACAGATAATAGTGAAAGTGATGTTCAGAACAGAGATTACGATAGCCTTACGTCTGTGACTCCAAACTCGACAACCAGTACAGCATCTGATAGAAGAAGTAATACACTATTGGATGAGATAGAGTCCATCAGAAGTACTAATCCATACAATCGTTTAGTTGAAGAGATCGATTGGTTTAATACGACTAATACATGTGCTGTCACTGATAGTCATAACGTTGAACAGAACACAAGCGTTACTGAAGAAGAAGAGGAAGAGTTTGTGTCGCAAATCAATAGTAGTATTAATATTACAACAGAATTGTGTGACAACTACTTGAATGATGAGACAAATGATGACAAAAGTCTTAGCACTGATGCACAAGAAGTGGAATCAATCGCTTCATTACCGGATTTGTGTGAACCTATTGTGTGGAAAATGAATAAAAATTATATCAATATTAAAGAAATTATTGGAAAAGAAGAAGATTTAGAGAAAGACGTGAATAAAATGCAACAGAATTTCAAACAAATTCAAACGATGTCTGATTACGGCTCAGAAGAGAATGTTGTATTAAATGATTATTTCGATAACAGTTCGCTGAATAGCTGTGAAGGCACTGCCTGTGCGTCTGCCGGTGCCCCCGGAGTAGCCGACAGTTTGCCAAAAAGACATTCATTATCATCAGCAGTGGTAACGGCAGCAGAGAATGAAAGAAAAACTGCTATTTGTTCGCGAAATTCCCGGCGGCTTATAGTCACTGATAAACGACTCAGAAATGCTGTCTTAGACAGACTTAAACGCTTTAGTGGTGTGAATGTGAGTCAAGAATAAAATATTTGTGGCTTTTCTTACATTAATTCTATAGTTTTTTACTACTATTTTCTCAATCTTTGTTCAATGAATGTAATCTTCGCTTCATTTTCTCCTATGCTTTCACTCAATATTTTTCTTATATTTTTTTCCTATTATTATATTCTTTGTGTTATGTATTGGTTCTCACATCCCAGCGCTCCCAAAGTCACGGCCGTTCAGACACGACCCTAACCACAAATTTGAGTTCTCGACAGTTTGTTTTGCGAACCAAAGGCTTATATAGGAATGTTAAGCGAAGATTCTCATCCGTTCCTCCGAGTCCTAGTGCTGTCTCAGAAGAGCCAACACATCAGACCATTAGTATAGAGGACTCAAATATGACGACTTATAGCAAGATTAATGTCAATACAATGGATGATAGAGTTGGCGACAACAGTGCGACGACAATCGATACGACAGGCCCTCAGCCGCCAGTAGTGCTCAGACACTGTTCCAGTTTTGAGAGCATCGAAGCTGATTCCGGATGCGGATCGAGTAAGCAATACAAGCAATATAAGCAATCAAATCTATTTTATATAATTCACGCAAAATTTATTTTCGCCACAATTTATCAAAATTAATGCCAAAACCACTTAACGCTAACCCAATTGTTAATCAGAAAATAAAAAAATTCAGCAAAAAATCTATATTCGATAAAAACTAATTATAACTTACTTTATCTCAATTTTGCATTCACTCCAAAATCTATTCATTCGTTTCAATACTTAATTCTAAATATTTCTATGATATGAGTAATGAATGTTCAAAATGCATAATAACTGCTCTTTATATTTATTGTTCATTTTTATGGATATTTCCTATTCTATTATTTCGGGTCCATTACTACTAGTCCTCTCCTCTCTCTCCTCCGAACCATTTAGGTATACAAACGAGTTCATTGTCTACAGACAGCAATCGGAGCTCAATTTGTACCGGAGATGATATGAATAGTTTTTCGTCTTCACTACTCAGAGGTCCGTTCATAGGCTATGCAAAAGCCATTACCGATTGTACTCCCTGTCCCTACTACAAGGACGCGCTGGCATTCAAGGTATATAAATAGCATTCATATTCAACAAAATATTATTAGAAATAAAATTATTATTACATAAATATAATCGCAATAAAAGTCATGATTTGCTTATAAATTCAAAGCAAGTTATCATAAAAATAAAATATTTTAAATAATTTAATCTCTAATGAGAATCAAATTACTTTTGATAAAAGCAAAGATCACTTTAAATGTTAGCATAACTCAGAATTGATAGGAAAAATGCGAAATAAAATTAAAAACTAGTTTTCATTAAGAAATAAGAAATTAAGAAAATTTGTGGAAAATATGAAATATTACTAAAAATAAGTCAAATGTTATTTCATTGCAATTAATTATATTTTCTTAATGTAATGATTGATATGAATAGAGAGGAGATGTCATTTCCATAATATCTAAGGACGAATCGGGCACATGGATAGGGATGACAAATGGTAGGATAGGTCATTTTAAGTTTGTTAACGTCGAAGAGATCAAACACTGCGACACAAAACGGAAAACGAATCTAAAACTAAACCAATTAATTGCTGTGACTCTGGAAAAGGAAAGCTGTTCTGCAGAAGAAGAACTCAATGATGACTACAATTATAACAGTTTTGATAAGCGATTGGACGCAAAAATATTCGACAAATTAAAGTCACGGCTAATCGAATCTAACGGTTCGCTCTCTATAAGAGAAGTTAGACTTATAATTGGTTTATCAGATCTGTATTACAATCTGTTGTCGATCTATGGATACAATGATCTGAAAATGTTATCGCAAATAGAAAATAAGGACACACTTAATGACTGTGGGATTACCGATGCCTGTGCCCAACGCCGAGTGCTTAACACAGCCCGTCTGTTAAGGGATTATTTTAGAAATTCTTGTTTTACTACAAATGAGCCCTTAATTAGACCAAAGAATACTTTGAATACTAGTCAACACAAATATATGCCTAAACGACGAGACCTGAGGTGTGTATCGGCCCCGACCACACCGGCCATGACCCCGAACATTGACTTTTCATCCGAAAACTTTTCACAACTTCTATCAAAGCTCGAGAGTGTGAGCACTACTAGTCTGGAGAACAGTTGCTCTTTAGACGAAATAACGCAACAATTGTCTGATTTGAATACAATCACAACAAAACCTATTAATGATAAACACAATACGAGTGCAAAAAATGTTCAAAATTCTGACAAATCTGATGAAAGAATATATGAAAATAATGAACAAATAATTAGTGCAACCCATGAACAACAAAAATCAAGTACTTTAGGTAAGTGTGAAAAAAGCTTTTATATATTGTTTGAAAAGTCGGTTACAGTGTTGAGGCCTCACTACTGATTCTGATTATTGTTTCTTATGATTTGATGTTTTCAGGGTTTAATTGATAAGAAAAATCGCGGAATAGGTTCTAATGAATTCATAGATTATATATTTAGAAAATATTTTGATAAGATATTTCTCACAATTCTTATTCTGAACTGTGTTTTCATTTCTGATATAAAAATCAATGAATAAAATCAATTTTGAGCCGACAACAAATTGATCTAACCTTTCAGACCGAATACAATAAGAAATCAATTTTGCAATTAATTTTCAACTCTGCTGTCTTCAAATTAGCCATACAGACAAGACCTATACAGATAACAACCAACCCTTCCCCTCACTGAAAAAAGTAGACTAAAAATATTCTTCAGACATATGAGACAGGCTATAATAGTTGATGAAATAATCTAAATAATTTGTCCCTTTATATTGTTGACCCGGAATGAGATAAAAGTTATTTAGTTTAAAATCAATATTAATTAAAGAAAGCGGAGTTAAACGCAATGCTATTAAGTCTTGTTTGCAAACGTAAAGACTATTTGATATGCAATTAGTTATGAAAGAGTGCTTACAATTAAAATTTTTTGTTGGTTTTAATTCGGGTTTTGCTATAACTTTCTTCATTATTATTGCATAAAAAATCTATAATTATTTTAAATTTATTGGTAAACCATTTGTTAGTTAGCACTGGAGGTCCTTGATTACACAGTCCATTACAATTAACACAATAGATTTACCGGTATTTATCTCTAAATGAGTTCATAGTAAGAAAAACTTGTATTAAGAATAAGTAAATCAAAAAATACATTAAGAAAAATAATTACCAAAAAAGATAACTAAAAAATGTTAAACATTTCTGTCATATATATCGCACGCATGAAAAATGACATAATTTTGTTCATAAGTTTTAATGAATAAATTTCATATAAGTGTAGTTCATATTCACGTATATAACAGTATCGGTGTTACAAAAAAAATTCAACAAAAAAATATAATTCTCTTATTCTTCAAAATAATGTTAAGCATTGGGTTAATAGGATTTCCTTCAAGAAAAATAAAATATAATGAATAACTCATGAATTTATATTTTGGTAAAGCTTTAGATTAGTGAACAAAAATAAATGTTTATAACCATTATTATTAAGCACTCAGTTATTACTATTGCATAACTCTATTATGTCTTAAGAAGTGCTCAAAAATTCACATAATATATAATTAGATATAATTCTTAAAAGTTTTTTCTGTTTGTTAACGAATTGTTTTCTTTTTCATTTATATTTATGTCTATTGAATTATTTTGTTATTTGTCTTCAATATTGAGGTCTTTTCAATATATGATAATTTTTCCGATATATCAAACATAAAGAAAAGTGTTATGAAATATAACAAAACTTTATTCACAATCATTAATCTTGAGGTTTAGGAAATGTCAGTATAAGAAGAAAATGTATCTTTAGTTTAAGCCGAATCCATATTCGCCGTACATATGAAGCCATTTCTTATACTTATATTCTGTATGTCATTCAAGAACTAAAAACTTTTCTTATAATGAATAATGAATTTGAATTTTATAAGTCTATTAATATATAAAAGTTTAGTTTTAATATTAAACAGAATTTTAATATTAAATGATATGATTCATAGAATCAAATGGAGAATAAGTCCACAAAATGTTTGATAGTATAAGAAAAAAAAACAAACTTTTTGTCTGTTGTTTATCAATAACCGGGAAAATGGATTGAATGCATGAAATCCTATTATATGTCTTACTCTATGCTATCGATGCTCATCAATAAAACAGTCAGAAAAAGGTGTGAAAATTGAAGTCAAAAGTATTATTGCACAAAAATGAGGTCATTTCATGAAATACTAACAAATAATAAAAGAAAAATAAAACCAAAAATAAACTAAATATCGAACAAACGGTAAAAACTTTATTATCGACTTTGCCTTCTCTTTCAATACACAGAATATTCTCTCTATTCGTCAACTTTCCTATTGATTAAGCAATGTTTTCATTGGGTGCCCATTCCCTCATCCGATTCACTCACGTGTTATACCATTTAATTAATTTAATGCAATTTAGTGTTTGTTTGCGAAAAAAAAGACTTCAATTTGTTTGATGTTTGGCTTTAATGCAATCAAATGTCAGTTCAGTCTAAGGGGAAAATTCATTAACAATCAAATACTAAATATTTATTGTTAACAAAGAGAAAGAAAAATCTATTTTTGTGCATAAATTGAAAATCGGTTTTTGCATCGATCACTACAAATATTATTTTCCATTCATTCATATTCAGACAACTCTTTTGTCTGTCAGTCAATAATTTGATGAAGTATTTCAACATTTTTTTAGGTTATGTTTCGATTAGAATAGAATAGAAGAGAAAAATGTTATATAAGAAGAATTCAATTTGAATTTGAGATCTGAATTGACGATAAAAGTTAGCAGAAATTTCTCGACTGATATGTATGTAATTCTGAAATGACATAGAATTGTATTCTTCTTCTCTCACATCAAAAACCTGTATTTTTCATCCATTGAAAGCCATATCAATCTTATTCTCTTAAGACGAGTGGCTTTTTCTGCTCTTACTCTAAGAATAAGAGCATTTGAATAATATATTCCAATGCAATGAATGAATAAATCTTTATATTATTTATCTTTTTGTAAAAATCGATTGAATTGAATGAAAAGATGACAAATGAATATTTATCATCACTACTATGTCTTACATACACTATATTATAGATTATGTTATGTTATATAACGCCTATATTATCCGTATCTCATATCAGAACCTAATTCTTGTAATTCTTTGTAATAATCTTTTTTTCTCTCCTATTGATGAAACAAATACTGCATTTATAGCTCAGGGCTAACATGAAAATTAATTTTACTGACGAAGGGTTGGACTGATGTAACGAAAATAATAATAGAAAAACATATTAAGTATAATGACTGAGCGCTCAAACATTAGCAGAGTTTTGATCCCAATATTATTTAAGTGAAAAGTCGATTAATAGTGCAGACAATCATAAAAGAAGTTAAATATTATACTCTTTTATATCAAGTTATGAAAAATTCACATTTATTGCAAATATTTATATACGTGTTAATAGTTTAGACCGAAATTATTTATTTACGCTTTTTATACCAGAAATAGATGTCTTAACAGAGTGTTTGAAAATTGATATAAAAATGTTTGTAGTTTTTTAGGCACCAAATGATGCGTTGATTTATATTACTTTTCTTATCCACTCATTAGTTATGATTATATTTTTGGCTCATTTTTATTTATGATTTATTTCATAGCCATTAAGAATGCATTAAAGGCTATCACAAACAAAATTTTCGCTAATTATTATATTTTTCATATAAAAGGAGTTTTTTTTAAGAGAAAATTAATTCTAAACTTTTAAAGCATTTTTAGGTCTGATTAACGATATATATAATGTGTGTTCACTTAAACGCTAATTGATTTAAATATTGTATACTCTGTTTGAATAGTACTCTAATTAATTAGATTTTTTATTTTTGACTTTTAAATAATGTCTTTTAATGTCTATCCTTTTGACACAGACTTTTCACAACAAAAGCCTAAGCCATCGGTTGATAGGATAGTCGACAGCACTGGTAGTGTGAGATATTTGAAGAGTCGACACAATAGCGTCAGATTTGCAATCCGTGATAAGTCATTAGATAGGAATCTGTTGAGAAAATTAGATTTGAAGCCCATTTATATGAATGATAGGAATAGCACCGGCAGTGAACTATTCAGGACCAGCGGTATGACTAGTTCACAGTCGGTAATGGATTTGCGCACAAATAATATGAATTCATCAACAAATGAATCGACAAATACTAACACGAATTCACCCATCGATACGATGAGAAGCAAAATACGGCTCAAGAAATTGATATCGAGTTCCAGAAAGTTTTCATCCTTTTCCTCGCACAACAGCCTCATGTCATTGGCCAACAGTACAACCCCTACAGAGGACTCGACAATAACTAAATTAGTCTCAAATACTTTGATCGAAGCCATAGATATAAAGCTGAAGTCAGAGAATATTGATCTCACGGAACAGCCCTATTCTGATAGTGTAATCATTTTTAAATTCATTTCATTTCTATAATTAGTACTGAAATCCAATACAAATTGATTTCATTTTTATTTAAAGACATAAATCAAATAAAGATTTGAAATTAGTTTATATGAATATTCAGTACTTATGAACTAATTTATTAATTTATTATAATTTTTAGTAATATTAATATATTATATCTTTTTTGTATTAAAGGCTGGTTTTTGTGGTATACCTCCGGCGCTGATCCAAAGATACGGCGAAGAAGTCCAGAGAGACATCTATGAGATCGCCGAAGCATTAGACAGTCTAAGAATCCGAGCACTGGTAGCAAAGGGCAGACGCGGTATACCTAATGATTATTTGGGCGACGCATGCATTGGGCCGGTAATCGATTTGGCCAACTATGAGAGCTTACACTTATGGCTCATATCGTTGGGACTACCGATGTATGAAAACTGTCTGAAAGCCAATGGCTTTGAAAATCTGTACAGAATTTCAAAGTTAAGAGAAGTCGATATCGTAAACAAGTGTGGGATTAGGGACCGAAGGCATGTGCGCGCACTGACCAATGCTATCGGTGCTCTACATCTGAGTTTGGGCGATATCGACACTAAAACCTAATCCAGAATAACGTATATAACGAAAAGTAATATTTCTTTTCCTGAGCTTACGATTAATGTCCGCTTTTTATATCAAAACAAATTATTTTTTATTTTTGTTTTTTATTTCATATTTTTTTTTGCTTCAAAAGCACTTTTATATCTCATTCGAGACTCTATTCTTATCTCATACTTGATGTTCATTTTCAATGCATTTTCATTGCCTGTAAATTCATATATAAATTGCATTTTATTTTTTGACTTTGTTTTCCCAAAGTTTTTTGATTTCAAATGTAATAAAAGTTTGTTAAGAATTGAATGAATGAACAAAACAAATGATAAATCGCTAAATGAAAAGAAATATTTTGACTCTTATTTAAGAATATACACAAAAGATATGTATAAAAAGTATTATTAATTATTAGTATTAATACAAACTTTTATGTATAGAAACTGATTGTTATTATTAATAAACCTATAAAAACAAACGAATGACTAAATTGAGTCATAAAAAACATGCATTTATTGTTATCGACACAAATATAATCACAAAATGAAAAGAACAGAACTATTGTGACATCAAAGATGAATTGCAGAGAGAGAACAGCCGACGAAACCGAATTGGCCTTTCTCATGGTTTACAGCCTCAATATCCCAATCCCTCTCCTAATACTCAATAAACTACTGAATAAATGTATTGACTCTTTATTTGGACCGATCTTTTCGCCTAATGGTCTGAACCGTAAATTTTTATTATTATGGATTACATCCAGACTTTTAGCACCACTTTTAACGCTATATTAGACGTAAAGCCATGGTTTGCGACGAAGAACTCCGAATATGACTGCATGACTGTTGGCTTGTAATGCAAACAATTTTCTCAGAACTTCCACAAAATCTCTCTTATATTCTTTGATCTGTTTTTTCTTCTTCTTCTTTGGTAATGATTAACATTTAGGAACATCTGTCAAAAAATTTATATATGTTTTACAACTATTTGTCTCTATTTTCTGTTTAAAGACATTATTAGACTATTTTGAATAAACAGTTTATTTCAGTCAATATATCTGTTTTACAGTTAAAATATATTTTTAGTCAAAGAAG
The DNA here is from genome assembly GCA_034693305.1 of Eueremaeus valkanovi. Taxonomy (NCBI): domain Eukaryota; kingdom Metazoa; phylum Arthropoda; class Arachnida; order Sarcoptiformes; family Eremaeidae; genus Eueremaeus; species Eueremaeus valkanovi. The sequence goes on from JAQIWA010000732.1 coordinate 20,279, forward strand.
TTCTGACCATAAGAACAGTTGGAATTGTTTGAAAATAATTCTATAAAAAGGTTTCTGAAAAATCGCTTCAAAAGATGAGCCGACAGCTAATAAGTTGGTAAAAGTAAGTTTGTATCACATAATTAATTCTTGTTATAAACATTGATTAAAACTTTTTCCTTATATTTATATTTACATTAATTTATTTACAAAATAAGTCGAATTTGTTATATAAAGTCATTTGATATAAAAGTTAATAAATGAAAGTGAACTGAATTTTCTCGATATTAATGTCTGGCAAATATCAATTGTAATTATTATTAATGCAATTCATTCATTAGTCTCTAATCTAATCTACATATAATTGATAGACTCTTCTCCACTAATATTGAACAGAATGTCTGAATATTTATATAATTATTCTTTAATTACTAATTGAATGAAAAAAAGCTAAAATCGAGACTCAGTTCTAATCAACGATTAGATAAAAATTTGCGCCAAACTTACTAATCATATGATCTGAATAATTATTTTTAAACTTTTTGTTTGATATTAACATTGAATGGTTTGCAACAGAATTTCGCTGAACTTATCTGAATATTTTGAAAATAAAGTCTAATTTTCATGAAAATAAACTTTTAATATAAAACAGGAAACACATTATCATATTTAATACAGAATTCAAATTAAGATTTTTAAATGATTTTGAGCTTTAAATTCAAAGTATGTGTGAAAATGAACAATAAATTAGTTATAATTATGTGAAACAATTTCGTAATTCTATTCAGAAGTGTTTTTGTAATAATAATACTCATCATAATTGTCATTAAAGTATTTAAACATATTATTTACGAAAATATTCAACGAATAAACAATATAAAGGTCAGTTGTGTCGGCTTAAATTGTTTTCATTCAACTCAGTCTTATAATTCTATATAAAATTACAAACAGTGAACATTTTAATGAATTATCATTAGCATGCATGTTTTTGTTGTTTATCATAACAATTGCTATAAAATGAAGCGCTTTTGCAATTAGTTGGCATATCATTAGTATTTTTGAAATAAAAGTTTGACCATGATGTTTTAATGCATAAATAGGTACAGGTTATTTTACAAATCTATAATTGATATGCGAATAATGTGCTTACTCTGATTAATCATTATAATCTTGGTGTTTTCTTATTAATTATTTTAAATCAGCGATTTACCATGGCCATTCACACTGTACAGTACAGTACAATTGAATTCATTGATTGCCATTAAATGTCATAAACATATTCTTATCTCTTATTTCGTTGATTTCCTTCTGTTCTATAATTCTGTCGTTTATATAAATTCTTTGAATATTTTCACAATTAAAGATCAAATTATCAATACTTCGATCACTTATTGAAACCGTTGACAAAAATAATTTTTCCAGTTTTGGTAATTTAGATATGGATTCGACGGCTCTATCGGTTATCAATGACTTAGAACTTACGGATAAATCTCTGAGTTGTGGCAAATGAATGTCAATGTCTTCGAAGGTTTTGTCATTGATTTCAGTTATTTGTAAAAACAATTCATTCAGATCTCTGGCATTGGGTAGCGATTGTGTGATTGAAAAATAGGAATTAATTTGTGGCTCATTTTTATAAAGAAAGTAATTATATATTCTTAGACTTAATTGCTTTAAATGTTTCAAATATTTCAGCGAATCATAAATATCTGAAACATATTTGAATTCACGTATCAGTAAAACTAATTTTTCTAATTTATTACAATTCATAGCCATTTGTTTGAATGAGTCGTCGATATTGTCTCCAGAATTTGTATAAACTGACAGTTCCTTCAATTCAGTCAATTTGGATAAACTGAGAAATAAATCCTTTTTGACTCCGAAACGACCAGAAACTGAAAAACCTTTTAGTTTTCTATTATTATCGATAAATATGTTCAACAAATCATAGCTTATATTACTTGAGAAGAATCTAAATTTTCTTAAATTCTTCACAAGAATTACATTTCCATCAAAAATATCGGACAAATCATTGGAACCCAAATTCACTTCAACTAAATTAGTGCACATTTTATAGTAATTATAATTTTGATTAAACTTTCGTTTATTTGTGAAAAACTCGAGTCTTTTCAGTTGTGGTCCAAAAGTAGTAAAGAATTTATGCATCAATTCGTCGCTTATTTCCGTGAAATCAAATTCAATTTCAATTAAATGTTTGCAATATTTTATAAATAATTCAATAATTCTTTCATAGTTTGATATTTTATAATCAGAGTTAAGCCATGGATCAAAGTAATCTTGGCCAATCATCTTGATTGTCTGAATCATTGGTAACTTTGAAAGAAGACATTCAAATTTGTTCAGGTCAATCACCATCTTTTCAATGTTTTCGCATTCAAAATATGACAGCTCTTTAGTTAACGGTCTGGTCTTTAATCTTGCAAAAATATGTGGAACATTCAGTTCAGTGTAGTTGTAATAGAATGGAACTTGCTCATATTGTGTTGCAGCAGATTCCGGGCCAAATATCTTTTCAATTGATAACTTACACAATAATTGTTTGCACAGATGATCGTCGAAAACATTGACTTTTGATTTTGAATGAAGTTTAGCCATAATTATGGTTATAATAGTTATTAGTTTTAAAGACATTTTCACACAAAATGTTAAGTAATAAACATTACATCACTTTTACTCCTTATTATCTAAGGATAAGACGAGTCATCATAAGCTGTAGTCATAACAACCGTCGCTTTTGATCACAACTGACTGCATAACAGGGTTAAGAAAAATAAGCAAATATTATGCCTGATAACTTAGTTTAGACAAAATGTTGTTGATCAATTGCACTGAAAGGCCAAATTGTGTTGAAAGGTTTCAGGTCACTTAAATTTTGTAAAATCAAAACGCACTTGGTTAAATGATAAAATGACATAAGCCTTTAAATTAAAAGTATTTTATTTATATTTTTAATTAACATAAATATAATTTAATTTAAAATTGATTTCATAAACATATTCTTATCTCTTATTTCGTTGATTTCCTTCTGTTCTATAATTCTGTCGTTTATATAAATTCTTTGAATATTTTCACAATTAAAGATCAAATTATCAATACTTCGATCACTTATTGAAACCGTTGACAAAAATAATTTTTCCAGTTTTGGTAATTTAGATATGGATTCGACGGCTCTATCGGTTATCAATGACTTAGAACTTACGGATAAATCTCTGAGTTGTGGCAAATGAATGTCAATGTCTTCGAAGGTTTTGTCATTGATTTCAGTTATTTGTAAAAACAATTCATTCAGATCTCTGGCATTGGGTAGCGATTGTGTGATTGAAAAATAGGAATTAATTTGTGGCTCATTTTTATAAAGAAAGTAATTATATATTCTTAGACTTAATTGCTTTAAATGTTTCAAATATTTCAGCGAATCATAAATATCTGAAACATATTTGAATTCACGTATCAGTAAAACTAATTTTTCTAATTTATTACAATTCATAGCCATTTGTTTGAATGAGTCGTCGATATTGTCTCCAGAATTTGTATAAACTGACAGTTCCTTCAATTCAGTCAATTTGGATAAACTGAGAAATAAATCCTTTTTGACTCCGAAACGACCAGAAACTGAAAAACCTTTTAGTTTTCTATTATTATCGATAAATATGTTCAACAAATCATAGCTTATATTACTTGAGAAGAAACTAAATTCTCTTAAATTCTTCACAAGAATTACATTTCCATCAAAAATATCGGACAAATCATTGTAACCCAAATTCACTTCAACTAAATTAGTGCACAGTTTATAGTAATTATAATTTTGATTAAACTTTCGTTGATTTTTGTAAAACTCAAGTCTTTTCAGTTGTGGTCCAAACTTCGTAAAGAATTTATGCATCAATTCGTCGCTTATTTTTGTGAAATCAAATTGAATTTCATTTAAATAATTGCAATATTTAATAATCAATTCAATAATCTGTTCATAATTTGATACTTTATAGCCGATTCCAAGCGATATATTATAGTAAAAATCATCATCCAGTTCAAATTTATGAATGAAAGGCAACTTTTTTAGCAAGAATTCAAATTTGTTCGGGTCAATGGAAGCCGTTTCTACTCTTTCATTATCAACATTTGGCAAACATTGAGTCAAATTAGACTTCAATTTAGGAAAAATACGTGAATTCACATCAAATACATATTGTCTTTGATATATAGTTCGCGCAAATTGTTTGGACACGAATTCGAGACAAAACTTCTGCTCAATTGATAACTCATTTAACAAGACTTCACACAAATCATCACCGAATCTATCGAACGATGCTTTTGGATATACTTTAGACATATTTGATATATAATTGAATTGATTTTATTAATTCTGTTTACAACACATTTCCTCCCATTTTATGCAATTTATAGATAAGAATAGTGAGCACTAGTAGTAGTAGTCATAACAACTTTCGCTTTGGGTTACAACTGATTGCAGAACAACTGAATGTAAATCATATAATATTAAGATTAAAGTAGATAAAAATTCTTCAAAACTACTCCGGTAATTTTAAAAATAAGCAGCTGTATTATTGAACAAGGTTCAGTAATAATATGTAAACAGCAGAATATTCTTTGGGATTCCTCTTTGGACAGTAATGTTAGACTAGAGAGGGCGCTATTGGCTTCATATCAATGATTCTATTTCTTACCGTTGGATTGAGCTTGGTACATCTTAACAAAGCATACTGGCACAAGTTTAAACAATAGAAAAATATTACTTTTACTAAAATAATTGATCCGATTGTCTCTTTATCTTAAGTAGAAATTCACAGAAATGAATGCAAAACTCCTCTTAAGTCTGAAGACAAGAAATACTTGTCTACTAATGTGTGAACACAATCATAACATTACTGACCCATCTCTTGAATACAATTATTGGTTCAAAAACAACCTGGATATAATGATATCAATTTTTATTTTATTCCAATTTTTCAGTCAAATTGATTTCGCGGCGATATTTTGAGTCTCAGTCCATATTTAGGTTTAGAGACAATTGCATTGTAGACAACGATTTGATCCCTTCTATCCAATGATAAGACATTGAATTTATGCAAAACCTTTGCCAAAACTATTTTCATTTCATTCAAAGCAAACTTCTGACCGATACAATTGCGAGCGCCGGCAGAAAAGGGTGTAAAACAGAATGAACTCATACTTTTGCCAACGGATTCGGTACAGAAGCGCTCGGGTCTGAAAACTAACGGATCCACAAACACATCGGGATCCATGTGCAATCGATTGATCAATAGATGCAATGAAATGCCTTTCGGAATAATATAGTCTCCGATTTGCATGTCTTCTGTTATATCACGTGTTATCGCAGGTACGGGAGGATAGACTCGCAGCGACTCTTTGATCACTGCTTCCAAATATGACATTTGTTTCATATCTCCAGACTTTATGTCTCTTTGTCTGTCGATAATAGCGTCTAATTCTTCCTGAACTCTGCTCTGAATCTCGGGATTTAATCCCAATAGATATAGAGTCCAGGACAGACACGTAGCTGTGGTGTCGTGTCCGGCAAACATAAAAGTGTCCACTTCTTCCCGGATGTCCTCCAGTGATAATGAATTATCCT
>JAQIWA010000733.1:0-25872 GCA_034693305.1 Eueremaeus valkanovi
TTAATACAAAATGGCGCCTATTTCCTGTCCGCCATTTTACCTCCCCCTATACCCCCCCTAGGGTTTGAGCCGAAAAAGCCGCCATTTTACCTCCCCCTATACCCCCCCTAGGTTTGCCGAGCTTGGCCATCCCTAGTTATAATGTTTATCAGGTTATCCGTGTATTTAAAGGAAAACATACGAAAATCAAAATCGACAAAACAGATCATTCAATTCAATTATCACAAGTGCTTTGAATTCAACCAAACAATATAAATACAGTAAGATTTACTACTTAGCTTGCACATATTTGAAACATAAATGCTCAAAACAAACTGAAAAGTACAGTAACTTTTGCAACAAAAACAGCAAAAATAGTTTATCAATCAGTTATTGACAACAAATAATAAAATTATAATTTAAAGTGCAATCAATTGAAAGATAAATCAAATAATAAATGGAAAGACAGGACAAACAGTGGAAACAGAGAGTCGGAGCAAAGCATAATAAGGGTCTGAATGGGCAGAACAGCGGGTATTTCAGTGAACGCATCAATTTTATTCACTGTCAACATAACAGCACTTCTATTTGTGCCCTTGTTTTTGGTCAACGCAGATAACATTGTTCTGCTTTAGGTTTTATACCAGGTCTGAGTGGAGATGGACTACAAATATTTGACAGATGAATAATTGTGGCCAAGAATTCAAATATTGATTATCATTGGGATTGTTGGCCAACAATAATGAATGTATGGCTCGAATAGTTGTTATTTGAAATGATTTCATACATTAATCTATAGTCAGAGACATAATATATAATTGAATAAATGGTCAGACAGTCTGCACAAACACTTTTATTCTTATTGTAGACTACATTGTATTTGGATTCTGTGTTTAGTCTATGAAATGGGTTTGCATTACATAGTACTCAAGCCTTCCATCTATTGCTGGTTTCTATACTTATTTGCACAGAATCTGAATCAATATTCAGCTAGATCATATTCTGCAAGTCAACCTTGATTATACTCTGATTTATAATTTATTGATTTTAAAATTTATCCACTTATAAAATGCTATAAAAAGAATAATTCCTATACTTATAATAATAATTATCATTAAAATTCTCTGAATTTCTTTTCTTCAAAATTACATTTGTTTAGAAAAATATATTCTTTAATATATAGTAATTATAACAATAATACTAATAATAAGGTTTAAAATGATTAAAATTTGTTTATATAGGCATTGAATTCATATGAATGAGTTTAAAGTTGTTTTTAGTTCAAGTCTTCGTTTGACTGATGCCATCGAATGGTTTAAATCGTTTTTCATCTTCTGAATCAATATTACAGAAATAGGTGGAAACAACTACTTTAGGCGTCAAACTATTCGGGTATTTGAAAGTATCCACATCATTTGCAGGATTGCTTGACCTGTAAGCAATCGAATAAAGAAATTGATTGACTTCTTATAGAATAAGTTGCATTAGTTTTCTTACTTTGCCCTCAAATGGAGTGAAATGGAGACAACAGTTATTAGGATTGAGAGACCAATAATGATCAGAATAAGTATGACTATTATCTGGAACCTATGGCCTGACCACTGCAAACAAAGCCAATCAGACCAACTGGTATAGCACTGGATGCCATCGAAAGCGTAATAATCAAAACACAGACACCTTTTGCTAATGCCATCGAATAGACCGCAACGAGAATTCCAGTCCATTGCCTGACACTGTCGGTCGTCAATACAGCTCTCATTATAGCCGACTGTTTCGTATAATATTGTAATTGTATTAAACCGTTAAACCAATGTATCTCTTAAGACAATAATACCTTTAGGAAAGCACTTGTGGTCAACGCTATTATTGATTGCAATGTTTATATAATTGGGTCCGCACTCACATCTATTCTTAGGACTACAGACCAAGTTTGCACTCGTATTGCATGGCTTTTGTTCGGAACAGAACTCTTTGTCTTCAAAATTCATATAAAATAAATAATAATTGTTTACAGAATTTCAATATATTATAGAATTGAATGGAAATACCCTTTGAATATATGAACTGTGCATAGGATCGGCCAAAACGATTAGATTCAACAAAAGCTATACAATTGAGTCGAAAGGACTGATCGTTTATATTGAATGTTGATCTCAGTTCTCGATAGGTTTGATTCAATCCTTTGCAAGAATAGGAGGAATTCGTGATCTCGGGCTCATTCAACAGTTTCAGATTCTCTTGATATCCAATGGCAACCTCTATGTTCTGGCAATCAAATGAATTATTATGTGAACATGTCGTCCCAATACAACATTTCAATGCAATACTCTGGTCGTCATTATAGACCAAATTAATAGTCGGCTCAAGAACTATGTCTATCGGTTCAGAATCATATGTATGAACGCAAGTAATAGTTTTGCAGTAAATCAGGAAAATAAACAAAAATATTTTAATAAACATTTTTCACATAATTTGAAGAAAACTGATATTTAGAATCTATTTTCAGATTTCATTTGTATTTCCCTTCAATTAAATAACAGTTCACTTAAAAGTTTGACTTAAATAGTAATAAAATATAATTAAAAATTTTAATTATAGCTCACTTTTATTACAATTGCAATTCAGTCTAATCGCGAATACAGACAAACAATTGATAATTCCTAAGCGACTGAGTCTTAAAGTTATAATAACATTGGAATTCTTTGTTTCATTAGTTTAGGCCAATGTTTTTGAGAAAGGTAGCTTTTAATTACATTGTTCAATTCAGTTTCACTCGTTTTTGAAGCAAAGGTCCTAAACAAGACTTTAGCTGAGGCTAAATATTAAGATTTAAGCCTATTATACAATAAAATCAATGAATATTATAATATATGTATATAAAAGATATGTCATATTTGCTTCAATCAATCAATATTTATAAATTGAGAAAAACTTAATCTATGTAGATTTTTAAGAGCAGAATTTCCATTGATATATCTCATTACAAATACCAAAACTATTGAATTAAATTAAATACAAAAATTAAATTCAATTATAATTAAGAAAATTATAAACATTTTCTGACTTACAAAACATTACTTCATTTGATAGCAAAACGATTTTAATACTATTTTCAGAAAATGAGCAAAACTTCTATAAATGAGTCCAAATGTCACATAAAAATAGTTGAGATTATAATTGCAATTAAATTATTTATATTTTTTCGGTTCAATCAATACTTAATTGGTGTGAATTCCGAACCAATTATTACTGAATATGAGTTCTATTTACGAATATTTGTCTAATTTATACCTAAATTCATATGTTATGTAATATAAGGCAAAACACTTGTATTGGATTTATGGTGATGTTTGTGTCCGGAATATAGCGCAGAGTCAGAGGAGGAGGACTTGATAGTATGCAACTCGACCTCACAAGTGGTGTCGGAATCGCCGACATATTCAACGAATTCAACGTTTAGTTTTGGTTTCGTTCGGCTAAGGAATGGATCCGAGAGGTGAGCGATCGAAGAGTGCATCTCTACCTTCTTATAGCCCCTTCCGATGTAGTTTAATATCATCGACAAGTAGGACAACCCAAATATGATCCACAAAACAACCATCAATTTGTAGATCACGATCCAGGACTGGCCGTCATAATTGCCTGCAATAACTGGACGGTTAGTTAATAAGAAAGAAAAAGGCATTCAATACTGTATATTGAATTGATGGTCAATACCGGCCACATAATCGCCAAAACCAATGGTTGTCAAAGTGATGAATGCATAGTAGAAGCTCTCGAGGAAAGACCAGCGCTCTATGACTACGAATATGAGCGACGGAATGATTAGGAATATTATGAACCAGGGAATGAAAAACAGAACTGCAGTTTCCAGATATAGAAACGCTGTCTTAGGACTCAATTTTCGGTTATATTTCTTTCGGATTTGTTTTATTCTAATCATAAAACACCGACTGAACAGACTTCCGATCGCACCCAACAGTATGCCTGTCATTGGTATACCAAAGAGGGCGTAGAAAAGGGTGAAGATCTTGCCCGACGCGGTTGAGGGCAGGAAATGGCCGTAACCTATGGTTGTGATGACAGTCGTACAGAAGAAGAATGAATTGTAAAAATTCCAGTTCTGATTGGTTAGTGCACCGAACTGGTCAACCAGATTCATATCCCTGGCCAACAAATACTTGTGCAATATTCGCTTGAAGTCCTTTATTGTAGCGTTTGATGTAATGTCCACAAATTTTTCTATAAGTCATAAGCAGTTGATTAGTCATTGTTTTGATACTTTTGGCCAAAAATTATGAATATTTAGTATATTTTATGCAAGAATTCATATAAATATTTAAATATAAATTTGATGACAGACTCAGTTTCACAGCCAATTCAAATGACTTTAATTTTATGAAAATTCCATTAAATAATAAATTATTTTGCATTAAAGCACTAATTGTTGCAATAAATCTAAAATCTTGTGTAACTCAGGTCTGAATTCCTAAATGTTTTGGCTGTTATTTAATTTAATTTTATTTGTTTTCTGTTACATATCAAGTCATTTATTTTAATGTCCATTAATTTTCTGTTGCATTCAATTTACTTAATTTTGGGTAAAATTCTTGTAAATTATCTGATTGTCTGAATAACTCAATAATAATTTAAAACTATAACTAAACGTATTAGTACTGGAAAATAGATTTTTAATGTTTTAATATTTTATACAATATTAATGTAAAGAACAATTCACCGAATATTTAATAAATACTTTAAATATCAGCTAATCTTCATTTAAAACATCAAAACTGAAAACTTGAAGAATTATTGCAATGAAAGACAATTTCGCCAATAAATCAAAAGTAATTTTATTGAACTATTTCTCTTATTTTTAAAGTTTTGAATATATTTTCATTCAAATCGATTTCCTCGATCGAAACATACTCAAGGACAGTCAACAAATCTGAAATAACTTCATTAATCAATATTAATTATACCGGACGTGTTAGGAATTGACTTGGTAGAAATTTCCTGCTTGGGCATCAGGCAAATGTCTCTACTAGGGATTTGTCTAGCGGTTTGTTCTTCGGTCCTTGAACAGTTTAGAACTTAATACTATGTCTGGTCATAAATCATCGATTTTGAAAGATATTAAAAATGTTTTATATTCAGTAACACATTCGAGGGTCAGACGCATCGTAAACCTCCGGTTCATTATTGTTTAAATTTTCAATACGAATATTATTTCATTTAATTATATTTTGTTTAGTAGAGAATTTTCAAACAAAGATGTGCAAGGTTAGCGATTTTGATTGAAGGGAAATATTGTGATCTGTCTTTTTGAAAATCAAAAATATGTGCCCTCTCTTCTAATGGGATTATTTTGAATAACTATCAAAAAGGGAGTCATAATAATTACCTAGAACCTCTATTGAATGGCTGTTTGCAAGTGTCAAGGCTACATTATTACTATTGAATTTAAGCCGACTTATTCGGTTCGCATTCAGATTTGTTCTCTACTGTTATTAATATTTTATGATTAATATAAATAATAATATAATTCACTGAAACTGAATAACAGAGAGAATGCGAACACAAAAGCGATTAAATCTTTTCTCCAAAACTTTTGAATTTAAGCAAAATAGGCCCTGAATTATGAGTCCTACAAATGAAACCCAATTAGTTTGGTTGGGCTAACTTCAAAATCGGGTGACAGCTGCTGTGTGGCTTAAATTCTACTAACAAGCAAGCTCATTTCATCCTTATGTGTCTCAATGTTTTTGAATCTGTGACACAATATGGTATAGAAAACAGATTCGGAATAAAATATAATTCTGAGTACAATTCGATCATTTAGTGCCGACAGAATTGTTGTACTGTGCAAGGTCATCATCACTTTTTTATATGCTTGCGCAAAACTTATTGTCTCATTGGTTGCAAGTTTTCATTATTTTATACTTGTATTCAATTATTTTCTGCAAATAAATTATATTGAATTCATGTTTTGCATACATTAATGAAAATGTAGTTTTCAATAGTATATCAGTAAAGGGGTTGACATTGATATTGACATAAATTTGTTAAATAATTAATGAAAATTTGATAACAAATATAGAATTCAGACAAGAATTTTAAAATTCATTTTATATTTACTTTTGATGAATGCAATCAATTAAAGGATAAAAATATTCAGAAAATATAATTGCAGTCATAGGGACAGGAAATCAATCAAATGTGTCGATGAATTCATGATTTTGTCAAATCATTGCCAATGATTCACATAATAACGCATCGATTGAAGTATTTAATACGTGGGACCTATTCTGTATCAAACTCCAAGAATAGCTATAAGATTGACATCCAATCCAAGGCATTTGTATACTGAGAACAGCTTTCTTATTGATATGAATTATACACATTATTGCCTACAATCAGACAGACAGCACATGCAATGATCGCATTCAATGTTTTCTGCAAAACATTATGAATTAAATCCCTTGTTGTCAATCAAAAAGGAACAGTCAAAAGGACAGGGGTAGCAATGCAAGGCAACTTTCATTCATCCAAATCGACTCAATGTGCCTCAAAAATCGGAAACAATGCAAACGATTCTTAGCCAATGCTTGTGGGTGTTACGGATGCACTACCTTGCACATCTCTGTTCTATTTAAATATCTACGACAGTCGATGATGAAGTTAAAGGCACTGATGTTCACAAATATTGGACAAATGAGACATACCATCAAAAGTAGCGATGATTTGCGATACTTCTGATCTCAATGTCTCCTCAAAGGGCGCTTCAAACCGCTGGAACACAAACGCACCCAAAACCAGATACAGTAGATATGCGATCAGTAATCCAAATATTTTCCGACAATCTTGTATTTGAACCTATTTTTGTGGCCAAATATAAAAAGTAAAAAAAGAAATTCAATCTCCTATTCAGTGACTCAATAGCTCTGAACATATAAATTATATTCTCGTTAACCGAGAGATAAAAATATAATTTTTAGCGAAATTTTCGAATCAAAACCTCTTAATAAAACTTTTTGTTCATTTTCTTTGAAGTTATCTATTCGTAAAATCTGTTTTTGAAATATTAGAATAAGATTTAATCGATAAGCGAATAGTTTGCGTGAAAACTAATAAAAATTAATAAATTTTTACTTCTCTTCTATTAATATACTAATGATTGAAAATAAAAAAATATACGAAAAAAGAAGAATAAAAAAACTTTTAAAATATAAGAATCTTTTAATGACTTACGTTCCACATGAAAGTCGTCGGCATTTCTACTCAATCTCTCGTCTTCTGTGCCTCAATTCAAAGATTAATAACTCGTTTAATAAACTTTTAAAACAGAGTAAAAAAACTTTTTTGTTTATAACTTTGAATACAATATTAAACCAAAAAACGAGACCAAATAAAGCCCTAAACTTAACGACTAATTTATGTAAATAATAGCAATTATTGTTAAGAACTGTTAGTATCGGTTATAAAAACATTGATAAAGTCTGATGTAATATAAGATAAGGAGAGAAGAGATGTAATCAAAATATATTTTGATTTATTTGTCGCCGTTTTTCATAAGGATATGGAAATAAGTGACGGCATTATCACAGCTATAATCCAATCGATTGACTAATAATATACTGAATCGTATGGAACAATAAAACTAAAGTGTCATGATTTGCATCACACATACAATACTGTAATTTTATACATTGTACCTATCGTGCCATACATGCCATCCATCCTAAGATTCATTATGGTATGACCGGTATTGCTATGAAACTGCAGACTCATATTCACAGCGAAAATAAGATTTTTACGTAACTGAAAAATATTGATAAAAATCTTTTCACTCGTTTCTCTCATTTTATGCATATTCTGTAAAAATGTTTTTTACGATAATTTGTTGCGAAAAGCCTTTCCTTTAATGCAATGATAATATGTTTTGAATAGAATCGCAAATAAAATAGAAAAATAATAATAAGTTTGAAAATTATGAATATATTCCAACAGTCAGACAGAAAGCCATAAATAAATCATTGAATGAGTTGAATAAGAAAAACCATTTTCTCTCCATTAATATGATCTGATTATATAAAGTCAATGCCAGAGCTAAGCTCAAGAACAGTGCAAATGATCGGAACATAATTTTCAATATTCGTAAGTACTCTGAGAGGCGTTAAAAGAATTAGTATTTTTTCAAATTGTTTTAATGGCTTTACAGCACAAACAGGCATTTCTTTAAAATAATTCGAAAGAAAAAAAAATCAAAACTCAATTATAATTGATTTGAAGCTCAAATCCTAATGTATTTCTAAAGAAAAGTAATATTTCATAAATCACTGCTTTTTAAAAAACAAATGACAAAAGAGTATAAAAAATAAATTAACCTTTGCTTAAATGCATTTAAAAACATATTAGTTAATGAGCTGCCATTGATTTGGCCTGGATCCAGTTGGTACGATCATGTTATTCCAAACAACCTAGACATTAATATTGAATGCAAATCAATGTTTAAAACTATATTTTAAAGGGATTGGATCCAAAGTGCGCATATGATCCACATCAGATTTAAGTACTACTCAATCAGTTTAGGTTAGAGTAAGTAAAGTCAATCAAAGGCTTATTTTTCGGTTAATTTTCAATTAAACATAGATTTCTCGAATCAAACGAAATGAATATTAACTTAGTTTATAGGAAAAGGATTTGTAGACTGAAGTGAAGCAAATCATAACTAATGACTCTTTAGTAATGAGTCAATACTTTTAATTATATAATAATTAATTCAATTGTTTTATAAAAGCGTTCGAAAGTTTATTTTCATTTTTTAATTTATAATTTAATTGTTTTTTAAAAATTCCAAAAATTATAATCAATTTTATTAATAATTGAATAAAAATAAATTTTTGTATCGAATGTTAACGAATAGAAACGAACTGTCGATTGGTTTTTGAAGAGAACAGACATATAATGAGCGCAAAAGAAAAGACTGTTTTTTGTTGTAATTAAATACTAATTAAGAGAATAATAATTATATTGAAATCAAATTTATGTTCAAAAAAGCAGAAATTTATTCGAAAATTTTGATCTCAAAATCGTTTTTTCATTTTATAAAATAAGTGAACCATTGATAGCAGTCTTAAGTCTCGTTCGCCTTTTTCTTCAGTGCTTTGACCTAATTGTGGATTAATTATTGGATTTGTTTTAGAATTTTCATTAAATTTCTCATTAGTTTAGAGAAAAAAAAGTAAAAATTGTATAAAAAAATAAGAGACAAACCCAGGGCTGAGAGTCTATGCTTTTGTTGATAAGAAAATGTTTGAACTGACAGCGCTCTCCCTTATGGCAGCCGGTGCTGAGTCTCCAGTTGAAGCACTCGCCACTCTTCTCGACGACCCTCTTGGCCTTCTCCATGGAGGGTAAATCCCCAGACTTGGTCTGTTCCATACTCGGAGTGAACCGAAGCTTCAAAGGAGTGATTTCGTCAAAACATATGTCTTTCCTATATATGCCAAACAGCTCTGCGATGGCGTCGGTCGGGGACTGGTTGTTGTCGTAGTGAACAAAAACAATATTCGAACCATTGGTTGCTTTTCGTTCAAAAGTCTGAATTCCCGTAAAATTTCCAAACTTTCGAAAAACTTTTTTTAGTGTTATATAACTGGTTTCGGGAGAGATATTGCAGACCCAGAGGCCTTTGTATGCCATCAAATTGGTCGGGCGGGTCGGCTCGCTTGTGGACAGTACTAATTGACCCATTTTTTCTATTTTCTCCAAACCATCGCTATTACAATTGGGTGCGGAAAAGGATTCGAGTGACGAGACTTTGTTAGTCGAGTCAAAGCTTTTTTGCGATCGATTACTAAATATATCTTTTGATTCGATTTTTTCCGCAATCTTTGCACTCGTAGTCGACTTCGCCATCGGTTTCATCGTCTGAATCGGTTTTTTAGTATTAGCCGACGCTATGTCTGCAAACGTTTTTCTGACCGACGGCTCACCCGATGTACTATTGTGTGGGCCGTTAGCACTAAAAATATTAACTGTTTTGGGTATTATATGCGATCCCAACGAATCCTTATTGAGATCTATCGAAAAATTATTGGCTTTTGTTTGGGCTTTGAGTTGAAGATCAGAAGAGACGCCAAAAATGTTGGACATCTGTGGCGATAGACTTCTCGATGATATGAGAAGATTGTTATCTCCGATGATATCACAGAAGTTATTATTACTATTACTGTTGTTATCATTATTAGCCGATATATCGTTAGCATTGGTGGCACTCATATGAGTCATATTGTTATCCATTTTTTCTTCAAAAAGTTTAGGTTTCTCTTCATCCGAATCCAAAATACTTCCCAAACAGTTGTCGATATCACTGATCAGTTTAAGGCCCAGCGATTCAGACGTGTCGTCTCCTCTCTTGTTGACCGGATCCGTACCGCGAATATTGTTTAGGTTTTTATTATCTCTGAAAATACCAGACATTGACGACGAATACTGCGAATCCATTCCTAATCCTTGGGTAGAGAACTGATTGGTATTTGTCGTCAGACTTCGAGTATAAGAAGCTCTCAGATTAGACAACTGATCGGAGGTCAGGCTTGTACTCAAAATGTGGTCAATGGCCTCATCGACGGAACGGCTTTTGGGGGCAAAACGATTGGCCGTTTCCTCATCAAAACCGGCCTCTTTGAGGGCATCGTATCTCATCTGAACCAATGCTGTCGACGCCTCCGAATAGTTTTGTCGCAATTCTAATGCCATTCGAAACGATTGTTCAGCGCTTTCCCGCTTTTTAAGACCCAGTAGTGCCAGACCTGTGCCAAACATGCAATCTATTAGTCCTTCAATACTTAAAACGATTAACAAATATTAAATCAATAATAAAATTCTGTAAATCTATTCTGAATGGAATTTTAAAATAAAAATATTTACCAAAAAAATGTATACAAAAGTCATAAACAAAATAACAAATCAAATGATAAGATACTGTTATATCAAATATGAATCCAAATTGTGTTTGCAATAAATGTTAGTTTGAATTAAAAGTCAAAAAATCTCTTAAAACTTAAAACACATTCAAATATATTAGAAGTGAAAGTCATTTTTGGCTCAAAAGTCAATAAATAGAGTTCATATTCGGCACAAAAACGCATAATCGGAGTCATAAACAAATTATTATCAAAATAAACAAAAATATATATAATTTTAAAAATAATATAAATATTAAAATGGATTGCATTCACACAAAGCGTTCGCTGACTTTGAATGTGAGACCAAATAATAAATGAAACGAAAGAACGAAACGAACGAAAGGAATGCATAAATAAAATCATTATTGACTTAAAGCAGAAATATTTAAAATCAAATCAAAATCAAATCAATTGAATGCGAATCGCAATACAAAACAAAACAATATTATAATTGAACTCAAGTTTCAAATATTAATATTGAATTCAATACTAATTGCAAATGCAATGGGATTTAGGACTAAAATAAACTGTAATTAAGATTCAATTGAATAGGATTTGAATGAATGAAACCTTTGAAGTAATAGCAGTCCGGGTTGTGATTGTCGAGTCTGATGCCTGTCTCGCAGTCATCTGCGGCCAACTGATGTAAGCCCAGCTTGTGGTAGGACTGACCGCGAATTGCATACAATTTTGACAACTCTTGGGCAGAACTGTTACTCATATTTTGATCACTGGTCTCATTGGTCTCATTGGAATCGTTACTACTTTTAGTATTTGTTTGCTTCGAATGCTTTTGATTGTAATTACTATTACTATTAGTATTAGTATTACTACTATTAGTAGTATTACTATTAGTAGTAGTATTGGTATTACTATTGATATTGAAATTATTGATATTATTATTATTATTGGTTTTGTGTGCAAACAGTTTGGATTCGATACAAGTGCTCAATAGTGTGATGGCGTGAACCACATCACCATTGCGTAGATCTTCATTGGCTAAGGATATCAAATCGTTTTGTTCATTAGATCCCATTCCGATCGATGGCGACGACGACGAAGACGATGAAGAGGTTAGACATATGGACGACGACTCCATCGCTTAGTAGTGTATACTTCTATGCAGTACTCAATACAGCAATACAGCAGTCGATAGTCAGACGAGTAGTCGAACAATAGATAGACTGAATGTACGAACACTTCAATCAAATTATAAGCTATTTATTGCTTATTATTATTAAATAAATTAATTAATTATTATTTTATTTCTCTTTTGTTTACGTTTACTATTATTTATGTTATTATAGTATTAATACTCTGTAGTGAAACAGTGAATACAGTGAACACATTCAATACAATCAATGCATTCAATGCATACGATATAAAGTACAGTATATATCAAACTCTATACCAAATACTATACATTCACTGTATATACAGTATTACAGTATATTGTGTGCTATATATGAGTACTATATATACATATAATATATACAGTATTTATAAATAAGACAAAATATGCCACAACTTTGACTCCACTTGTCTGACAGCTGTATATCGAGTTCAGATATTACGTCAATACTGTTCAACAGTTAGTTATCATAATTACAATAAAAGCCATTTATTTATCAAAATAATCGCATTCAACACAGTATGACCTCATCAGCCAATGGCACAGCACAAGTCTCATCGATAACTTAGGGGTCAAATATTGGTTTACGTCATTTTTACGAAATGATTGAGACGGATCAGATACTAATGCCCTCTCAGCTTATGATTCACCAGTCATTTGAGCGCATTTTTCAGTTTTATGTCTGAACTTAAATAATCCGCAAAATATAGAAATACGAACTCAACTCAATTAAGGCACAGGACCAGGCGTAGAACCAGGCGTAGAACCAGCACAGGCACTGTTTTACTGCCAATATATTGATACTACGGGTCAAAAGAATATGTTTGTCATTAAAATCTGCAGAGTTTTGGACCGAATCCAAAAATTTTAAAGAAATGCCAAATAATTTGTAAATATTTATATAAAATCTGATTAATTGGAAGTTTTGTTGTATAAGTAAAGTGCAGAACATTTTCTTTAACTAGAAATTCAGTTGCGCACAATTAATTATATTAGCCTATTCATAAATATAGTGCAGATCATTTTTATATATTCATTTGTTCAGTGTTAGTTTAATCGGAATCTCTGGTATACACATTAGAACATTAATCGAAAATATGGTTTTAGTATTGATAATAGTTGTGATAAGAACAGAGATGTCCATACGGCTGATATTAGCCAGCATCAAAAATGGGTCAATTCTGCCCTGAATTAAATCAATTCTCATTTTTATGGAAATCGAGGCAATTATTAATATTTTTTAAACTTGATTACTGAATAGCTATAAATAACCAACACCAATTGAAAGCTTCCGTTACTAATAATTGCAGGCATGGCCTCTAACTTGAAAGATACAGTACCATTTACCCTGGTTACTCTATAAGGTGTACAGTATTGTACAGTTTGTACTGTACTCTACAATATTTATTGAATATATCAACAGTTTATAAGTTATTTTATGCCTTCTGTGACAACTGTACGGGTCATCAAATGATTAAATCAATAAATGATACGACTCTTTGATTAGACCTAATGTTCATTAGTTGGAGACAAACGACTGACAGAAAGCTAAGAAAGTTATGGAATAAAAGTCAAGTCAAGGCTATTTGTAAATTGTTTTAATTTTTATACACTTTTATATCGTGTCATATGATTCCCATTCCGTTTCCGTAAATCTATATTTTTATTTGAATAGAGATATTGATAGCAATTGAGGTTTACTGTCGTTATTCTTAAACATGTATTGATTGCACTCATTGTACAACACATACAATACAATACAAATATTCTATACGAAAGTCAACTCAAGTTATGATAATATCTATAATTAATAGTGAATTATATAATAGATTAACAATTATACAAAAGACTAACCGAATAAATACGGAATTTTTGTTTCATAAATAATTAAACAAAATATATAATTACTAAACATTCAAATGACCCGTATTCAAATCATTTTTAATATAAATATATTGAAAACTAAGAAAATATTGATTTTTAGTTCCTATACATTAATGTTCTCTACAGTACAGTACAGTATATACTCTATGAGTGACATAAATCTAAATCTATTTGAATGAAACTTTCAGTCAATGAAAGTAAAGGGAAGAGAAGTATAAAAGATTTCCATCAGAATTGAGATCTTTATTATTTGATATAATAGTTAATAATAATGAACTGCTTTTGTATGAAACCCATCCATAAGAATGTTCAGTGTATTCATGAATTAGACGATCGAATCCAATGCAACACAATTTGTATAATTAAGAGTAAATCGATACTAAAGTATAATTAATCCGGGTAACACTAACAATAACTGAAGTGTTCAGTTGACTCTCATTGATAAATCTCTTTTTGTTTTCATCAAACTAGCATTTGATTAAGTGCTGAAAATGAAAAAAAAACATTTTTAGCAAAAATTGAATCAGAAAAGAGAACATAACTTAATAGAAGTTCAATTAAAATGTTTGAAAATATCAGATTTTTCAGATGGATTACTTTAAAGTTCAGAATGATCTGAGTACTCTCCCATCCGTTTCGGGCCTCAAATCTATAACAATTATACTGTGGAGTACTGTAGAGTGCAGTACAATAAGTACAGTATAGTTGACTCAATTAAATAATTGGTTACTTTCTACAGTCAGACACATATAAGCGTATAATTAATCTGTTATTAAATAAGATAATTATTATTCCGTTTCGATTAGAGTCTGATTAACTCAATTAAAATACTATAATCTATTCAGCACTAAATAATAGCCAAATACTAACAAACTTTTCATGTTTTCCATTCGTCTGATTAAATATAATTGAATGACAAATAAAAGCCAAACAATGAAATTGAATTGAGATTTGTGTGAAAATGAAGCCATAATTTGTCAAATCTTTAAGAGTGAGTCCAAAATTCAGTCGACTATAAAGACTACCACTTTTGCTCATTAAGGATCATTGAATTGACTTTGGGGTAATGGATAGTCTGGGTTGGGACCACTTGACTATCCCTGATTTCAATATAATTAATCTGCTTTTAAGACACTTAAAACACCAATTATTTAGTCAATTGAGGTCAAGGTTTGGCAGCTTTTTGAATCAAATTCTGTTTAATCAGAAGTTATTGACTTAAACACAAATAAGTGGCGAATAAATAAATATATTCTTAAATAAATTGAATAAAAATCTTATAAATTAAAGGAAAATATTGTAAATTAAGTTTGATATTCAAAATAATTAAATAATTTCTTAAATATTCATAATTTAATTATTGGTAAAAAAAGTTATCAAAAACGAAGTCAAAAAATATTCAAATAATAAAGAATTGCTTAAAATATATTATAATTTATGAGTTTTAGATCAGATAAGTGATAGTTAATATTTAACCCCATTCCGATTTTGTAAGCTTTCCACAAAAACAACTTAATTTTGTTTAATAAAGTATTACTGCCATTATAAAGGAGAAGATTCTAGATAATATGATGTGCAAGGTGTCCTTTTTATCCAACACCTTATATATGTTATATGTTTTGGGAATAATATTGTTCACAAAAATGATATAAAAATCCGAAATGAGATCCAAATATTAATATAGTTTTATAGCAAATGAGAACTTGTTTTAAATAGTGTCTTAGTGTTAAGTTGGAAAACATCAAGGTGCTATATCTTTCAAAATCGAGGTGATAATCAAACTGAGCTGATTTGGTCCACAATTTGTCCGTCGATATGAACCTTACACATTGCCCCCCCTGCACATTCTTGCTTCAACCATAACTATAGCCGACCTATGATTTTAGAGTAAATCTGTTATTCTATCCCTAAATCGTGTCAACATTGACCTTGTTTTACATAAGAGAGCATAATTGGGTGATATAAACAATTTGCACAACTCTTCACACATTCAAACCATATCTCTCTGTACTGTAGGTTAGACTCAATATTTCAAAATATTTAGTTTTTATATCATTTCAAAAATCGCTTAAAAATATTTGAGAATTAATTACTTAATTATTCAAAAACTATCGAATGATACTATTACCAAGGTCGTTAAGGACAAAAAGTGCTTGCTACAATAACGAGTATTAGAATATTACTGAATTTAAACTAATAAGTTTAGACTCTGTGTACTATCTATTCATATTTAAATGCATTTTCGATCAGTTTTTCCAATAAATAGTCAAATATTGAGATCATTTTTAAGCAGAGATGACTTGAGCTCAACTCAACTGTATTTATGAATTGAACTTTCAATAAGTAATTCTGAACTGAAAACACATTTATAGAAATATTTAAATATTGGCTAAAAGTTGTAAAACATTTTCAAAGAGATTGAATCAAATTCTAACCAAATATTGAATTCAAAGAATATTCTGTAAAATCATTTCATTTCATATTTAATTTGGTTTCAAATTATTTCATAGCACATAAAAAAGTAATGATTTTCCCCCGAATTCAACCCTTTCAACATTTAAGCCGAGTTCATTTATTCATAATTTAAATAGCCCAGACTAGTCCAATAGGCCGAATGACCTTGTCCAGTTTGGCTCCACTGATTTGAACAGATCTTTAGACAATAATAAAATCTAATTAATTAAACATATTTTTAATCAATTAATTGTTTATTATTTTTCTTATAAAACCATTGAATGAAAAAATAAGTGAAAAACAAAAATAACTATTTTTTGGAAATAAATATAAATAAATAAGTGTTTGAATGACTTACTATTGAGTAGTGTAAGTGTGAGTCGTATTTAACTTATCGGACATAACATAACATAACTAATAAATACAAGCGATTAGTCTTTGGATTAATACTCTCAGAAATAATCATTAATTACCTTAAGTTAAAAACTAATTATAAAAGTTTTGCCTCACGTATCAAAATTAGCCTTCAGAACAAGACTGATATATCGTATATTAATCTCTACTCTAATAAAAATTTCTTTACTTTTTATTTGTTTTTATAAAATATGCATGCTCATATTAAATGATCTTTTGGGTCAGGCTAGTAGAAAAGTTATGTAAGTAAACAATTTACTTTTTCTAGGTGAAGGATATTAATCTCCCAGATAAATGTTCTTTTACTAATATATTACACAGACTAACACATAGTAACATTACTGAAAAGACAGAAAAGTATAATTAGCACAATTGCTTTCACTACAAAATAATTTTTTTTGAAAACAGATAATTCAGAAAATGAAAAATCATCATGTAACTTTGTATTTCTATCTATGTATTTGTTTTGGTGGGGGACTGGGGGTGCATTCAAAACTATATGTCGTCCGCATAAGTAAAGCAGAGCTAAAAGTAAATGCGAACGTAATTAATGGCAAATATTTTAATGGTTTGCAAAACATGTGCTGAAAGTGTTGTCGGTTTGCAAACGAAATCCGATTGAATTTAATCGTCGATTAAGTGATTGTTTGAATCCATTGCTTGTAATCGATGGCAGAAGTGGTTGAATACCGGATCGAACGGACGATCCATGAGTTGGAACAACTGGAAAGGTATGGTCTGCTGACCAACGATGAGATCAAAGCCGTTATAAGAAAGCGAAAGGCGTTTGAGTACAGACTGCAGAGGAATACCCGAATAAAAGAGGATTATCTGAAATACATTGCATACGAAGAGAGTTTCCTTAAGTTGATTCGATACCGAAGGGACGGAATGGGATTCCACAGCAAAACCGCACAAATAGAGCACACGATCTGCGGTCACATCCAGTCGTTGTACCGAAAGGTTGTCTACAAAAACCAATTCGATGTCCAATTGTGGCTCTCTTTCGTCCAATTCTGTTATCGACACAAACTTCTGGCAAAAGTGAGTGCTTTGTACTCAAGAATGCTTTCGGTGCTCAACAACAAGGACTGGCTTTGGATCAGAGCCGCAAAGTTCGAGTTCGAAGAGAATAACTGTCCGGAAACGGCGCGAAGTCTTCTCCAGAGAGGCATCAGATTTAACCCAATGTCCCGGTCCTTATGGCACCAGTACTTCAAAATGGAATTAATGTTTTGCGTGAAAATCAAGAAAAGGAAAGCAATTCTGGAACAGAATGTCACCGAAAGTGTGGACAAAGAGAAAGAAGAATTGGAAGAATCGAGAGATGAAGTAATTGAGGGAAAGGTAGCTTCGATTGTATACCAGAACGCAATCCTAGCGTTCGATGACTTCCAGTTCGCCGCAGACTTTCTGCCCATTTGTTCGGAGTTCGAGCACAGCCTCACTGAACGGCATAAGACTATGATTTACGACGACTTGAAGTTGAGGTTCAATTCATGCGAACAGATGTGGGATCTGATGGCCAAACGATATGTCGAAGACGGAAGCGATTGGATTAAAGGCAACAATAGTTTGACGAAAACAGAGAAGAAGTTAAAGAAAAAAGAGTTCGAAAGACAAGCCATTGGTTTATACGAACAGAAGATCATTGAAATGAAAGGCCAAACCATTTGGGATTTCTATATAAACTATAGATTAGAACAATTGGGGAAATACACCAAAGAGTCGAAGATTAGGGACAAATTGGCCAAAGTGTTGGATCTGATTGAGAGGGCGTGGAGTCAGGACTGTCTGTCCACTGATATGTTCAAAGAGTGGATTAAACTCTTGTTTTCGTGTGAAGACAAATACGACAACAAATCGAAAATCAAACAAATCTTATTAAACGGTTGCGACAGATGGCCAGACAGTCTCGATGTCTCCTATTTCTGTATCCCATTCCTCATGAAAATGGTTGACTCGAAGAACGAATTAAAGAACTTTT
This sequence comes from Eueremaeus valkanovi, assembly GCA_034693305.1. Lineage (NCBI taxonomy): Eukaryota > Metazoa > Arthropoda > Arachnida > Sarcoptiformes > Eremaeidae > Eueremaeus > Eueremaeus valkanovi. The sequence goes on from JAQIWA010000733.1 coordinate 18,824, forward strand.
TCGAAAAGATTTTGCATAAATTCAGTTCTGAAACAAGTGATGAATCGGTTGTAATACTGACAGACATTTGGCACCAGTATATGGATTGGGCGGTCAGAGCGTTGCAACCGATCGAAGTGATGAATATTACCAAAAAGTTGTCTGCACTGAGCGTTGACACCACTGCTCGCAAAATAAGCGAACATTTAAAGCCTCTAATATTAGATGCGCTCAACTCTGCCTATGGGTTGGAAAAGACCAGACATTACTACCTGTCCTATAAGACATGTCCTCCAAATGTGCTCTCATTTCACCAGAAGATGATTGAAATCGAAACCAAGAACTCAAACATTAATTACTATTTGATTCGTTCGATTCACGAAGAGATTGTCAACAAATTCGGATCAACTGATGCCCAGCTTTGGATCGATTATGTGATCTTCGAAATGAACAATAGGGCCGACAATGTGCCCAACATTTACTATAAGGCCGTCAAACAGTTGACTCCAGAAGAATGCGATCAATTCATCGAACGATACGCTATTCTTAAGTCTAATAACTTTGAAAATAATTTCGATTTTTAATATATTATTAATTATTTGAAAAATAAAATTATATTTCGTTTCAATTCTTCTGTTTTTTAAAATGCGTTCAAATAATAGACAAATAAAAGGTTTGAACCTTCGGTTTATGAGCTCTAATGAACGGAACAGAACATTGGCTACCAATATATGCTCTACTCTAATACAGTGGTCGAAACAGCTTAACCGGGTCAGTTAGCTTGGCTCAAATCATTAGAAGAGGAGGTTTTAAAGTTCATCTCATTTGTATTTGACTGAACTTTTTTCTGATCCTTCAGTCCATTCAATGCTATTATTTAAATCCAAAGACATCTCAATAGCAATACTGATGTCTTCTTTCGATCAAAACATTGAGATTTGATTTGAATTTCTACACTTGACTGATCAGAGCACAGGTATATACTATTATATAGTATAATACTATATAGGAGCTGATCGATCATATTCAGGATCAGCTCAACCCCACCTCTATCGCAAATTGAAAATTCAATCCATTTATTCTTCTCTATATTCCTATACAAAACAGTTTTCGACTCTTTTCTGCTAAATATTGTTTTTTCGATCAGTTATTCATTTATTTATTGTTTTTGTCGCTAAGGTTTCGAAACTATTTCATTGCAATCGGTATTGAATGAGGAAAAGCACAACAATTGTTGTCTCAGGTCTTACAGTCAACAACAGAATATACAGAATACACAGAATATATAGAATAGACCACAGAATACAAGAGTACAACAAACTATGAAAGAAATCAATAGGAAGTACATTAGCCTCAACTCATATAAAGCAAACGAACGACAGAATAGTTTTCATTTCGATCTTATTATTCAAAAGAGTTGCAGAAAAGGGAAAGAAAAGTAATTCTCAAACATAAGGAATAATGATCTCAAGTCTGGGTAAACTGTTTTCGAGCACTTCATGTATTGGACACTACGACGAGACGAGACAAATGCTCTTCTATTGCGGTCTGTTCTCCAGTTTCACCGGAATGTTCTGGATATTTATGGGTCTAATCATGAAATACGCTTTGCCTAAACCGGTCACCAGTTCTGTCCATTCGGTCGCTTACGGCATAATATTAGTCGGAATTGTTGTCCTCATAATCGGAGTCATATTCACGACATCGATGCTCATCACCGGTAGAGTCAGAAGCAAGACCTCTGCTCTCTGTTCGCAGGAAGACCTCACTAAAGCATCCAGTTCTCCAACTCATCACAATTCACTCAACGTAACTGTTTTGCCCTAAACTAACATTATATCCATTTATATCCAATACAGTAATACAGTATTGTTTGGTATTTCAATAGTTTGTGTATTTCTTATTCACATTAATCGATAATAATTTAATTTTTTGTTTCAATTTCTCCTTTAATTCTGTGTCTAATCTCTTAAATATAATTATTTGTCTCTAAATATTAGTGAAATAAAAGCAATGAAAATAAAAAGAGTTTAATGTATGACTCATTTGCTGTTGCGTTGTGTTATCAGTATTCAAAAGATAAGTTCAAATTCCGGTGAAAATGCATCAAAGCTTACATCAGATCAGACCGTATGTCGCCTTAAGTTGATCTAAGCTTTCATTAAGAAAACACTCTCTACTCTACTATACTCTACAGTGCAGTACACAGTCATAGGCCGACTCATAGCCTTTACTCTACAATAAGTTATATCACATATTAGGCGACAAACTGTCTCTCAAACTAACTGTCAAACTATTCTAAACTTTTATTTCTTAACTATAATAATATTCAAATTAAATAAGAAATAATATAATTATTTAATGAAAAATCTTTAAAATATATTTAAAAACGATTTAATAAAACTTAAATCAAATCCAATCAATATTTTGATTAAACTTTTAATTATATAAAATAATTCATAAATATATTCACTAAAAAAAACACTGAAATTATACCTAAAGTGAAGCGAATATAATGAACGGATTGAACGGTAGAATCGCGTTATTATTAGCTGCAATGGAAAGCACTAATTGAACCTAAAGTCAACTCAAGTCAGAGTTCAATCGAAAGCATTTCGTTTTTAATAAAATAATTTGACTGTTATTTCAATTATGAGTTTGAAAGTCATTAGTTTTGAGTTAAAATTCTGAGTAATTTATATAATCCTATCATTCAATAGGAGCTATACTTGCGGTCAAACTGAGAGAACAATACAAACAAATAATAGATTAATAGTTTAGTCAGACTTCCGTCGGATTCGCTTTTAAACATTAAATTAGTTTTGATTTTATATTATTTTAAATCAATTTTATTGGAAGTCATTAGATATGAATCAAATCTATTTGAATGTAAGTTAAGCTGAAATGCGATCAACTATTGATTGATTGATAATTGGCTTCAAATGTATTGATATTTATTTCTAACTTTTATTCAACGCATACTATAATCAGTCGAATGTAAACCACTTTAAGAACATTTATGTGAACGTCGGGTGCGCTCAGAGTCAGGGCTTAGGGATCAGTTCGTCCCTAATGGCAGTGCCTTCCGCTTCCGGATCCAACCCATTGGCCACAAGTCTTCCATCGGTTCCAAAGACGTCGTTCACCAGCGGTGGCCACAACTCATCCGAACCAATGGCACAGTTACTCAAAAGTCCTTCGAATCAGAGCTTCTGTTCGGTGGACAGTATGGGCAGTATTGGCACCATTTCTGTCTCCAGTAATGGAAGCGTCGGCTCTAATGTCATACCATTGAAGTCGATGACACTGACCAACAGTCCGATGTACGACGAGGTCAGGTATAAGACCGAGATGTGTAAGAACTACCAGGAGTTGGGTCACTGCAAGTTCGGCCATAAGTGCTATTACGCGCACTTCGAGGTCGAGAAGAGGCCGACCACTTACAAGCACAAGAAGCATAAGACACAACTGTGCAAACCGTTCCACTGCGAGGGCTTCTGTGACTTCGGCGCCAGATGTGCGTTCATTCACTCCAAGCCCAACGTCGAGCGCATTCTGCAGGGATTGATGTCATTCCTCGACTCAAAGGAACCGATGCCTCGAATCGAAGAACCGGTGATATCGGACACCAATAGAGACAGACTTCCGGTCTTCGAAAGAATGAGTAACTGATTAATAATCTGAAGGAAAATATCATTAAATCCGAAACAATCAATGTTTGAACCATTAAATCGTTTTCTCGTCTAATCATTAATTGCTTTAATTTAGACTTAATTTTAATTATAAGTCATTTTATGTTTTGTTTTGTGAATCAAAAAAATGTTTTTTAAATTAAATTTTTACGAATTCTTTTAATATTGACTTTAAATCATATTATAGTTACAGTTAATTAAAATAATTAATTATATAATCATTAGTTATATCACTAGAACACAAAAAAGTGATGTTTTTCTCAACAATTCTTTTCATATGATTTCATTGAAATTCTTTTAATTTATTCTTATTTTTGAAAATCATTGCAATAATTGACAAAATGTTTGATAACTTTCTTAACTTTAAATAAAATAATTTTTTTACTTTTGAATATTTTTAGCTAAATATTAGACTTATATTAAAAGAACGAAAATATTATAGAAATTGAATTGAATTTAACTTTTGAGACAAATATACATAAAATTGGTTATAAATAAATGCGAATACGATTTAGTCTAACAACTAATTGATGAGTAATTTTGTAACAAAAATATAGTTGGGATCGAAATAATTGTTTCGTTAAGCTATTGACACAGATTACATGAAAAGTGAAAATCATCTCTACTTATAATTAGTTTTTTAATTCAGTATAAAAGCCATTGCTTTCGGTTCACAATTCAGTTCAGAGTTTTATAAAATTTTCTTTTGTTTTGCTTTCGATTATTAACTATATTTCAGAAAATGTTTTACAAAAATATTAACTTTTGTTTAGTTTTATATTTGTTATGCATTTTCATCGATACCAATAAGTGTTGGTCTAAAGGGTTGGATGGCTTGAGACAATTCAAGCCGATTCGGATGAAGTACCAGACCATTCCTAAGTACACGACCTCAACAACAACAGCTTCCACGACCACAGCTGCTGCGACAACACCGGCCCCTTCTTATCCTTCGGCCGGAAGTTCATACGGAACTGGTTTACAAAATCTGATGAGTTATACAAGTGGTCAGAGCTTTCAGCCAATTCTGGTATTGTTAGTTCCGGTGCCGTCACCTGTCCAGCAATCGTATACTACTACGAGTGCTCCCACGACCACAACAACTGCAGCGACAGAATCGTATACCGAGGAGACGACTACCGAAGAGTATGCTTACCAACCGGTCGGTGGATATAAATAGTATTTGACATCAATTCTACTCTCAGTGCTATTGCCTTAGAGTCGGCTTTTATTCAGTTCATTCACGCATTCATTTCATAAATTGATTAATTCATTAAAAAAATCTTTGTTTATATGTATTCAACGATTATTTGATTTTCATCTAAAAAATTATTATATGTTTTGTTCGAATCTTTTGATTTTGTTTTTATGTTTAGACGAATAAAAAAATAATTTTTTAAGCATTTGATCGTTTCGTCAAAGAATTAATGTTTTATTCTTTATAATAGAATCTCAAGAATCGGAATATTTATACAGAATTTGTTTATTAAAGCAATAATTTTTATATTTAATTAATAATAAAATTGAAATCAAATAATAATAATAATAATTGTATTCAAAAATCGCAAATAAGGATAAGGATTGCGTGACTCATGTCTATGATCTGATTGTCTTCAATGCCTGTGATGTCCGACAACTCATTGACGACCTGTTCGTAAAGCGAGACATCGATTACGATAGGAATGGATCCGATTATAGCACAACTCATAAGCATTTTATTTGTGGTCATTCTCTCCATTTCCAGCTCTTCGTCGCCGGCATTGGACTCACGCAACATAACTGTGCGTCGTTTGGACATTATTTTGAACGCATTTCTTGCAATCACTTTACGGCACATGTAATACAAGTCAATCAGTTGTCGGCCAACCGATCGAAACGATTGCAGATATCGGTTGAATCCGAAGATATTGTAATTGAGAACCGCTAACAGTGTTTGCAAGTAATCGTCGATTGAATGGGAAATGAGTTTAAAGTTTAAAAGTTTCAAAACTCTGAGTTCCGACCGATTGATGTTTGGCAGCGAATACTTGTAACCGGAGTTCAGAAGAAACGACTGAATCTCTGAACTCGTCATCAAATGCTTTGAACCAAAGAGTTTGCACGCAATGGCCACACATGTAGTGGCCCTCAGATGCATCTGTGCCGACAGTTTCGCCTCAATGGCCGACCAGACGAGGGGTGGGTTCGCTGTCGTGGCCTTTGATTGGTTGGTCTCAAAGAAGACTCGTTTCGTATCGCAAACCAATGTGACTAACAGTCTGTCAAACAATTCAATTGCTGTGTATTTAACGCATTCCTCGACTTTCAATGTCTCACAAATGGTTAGTATGTTCTCAACCACTCCTGAAGTCGACTCGAATTTGCAATAATTGATGCAATTGTTGGACATCTGATCCAAGTCTGAGCTGTTCTTTGAGTTCAACTCTATTAACAGGTCTTTCAGTAAGTCTTCGGAGTATTCATTGAAATCGCTTTCAATTAATTCATTCATTGTTTTCAATAAATATATTCAGTTTTGAGTCAAACAATAGAATCAATTGATTGACAAAACACTGAAATCTAATCCACATTTAATTGAATTCAATTCATATGAACTGTATTTCAAAATAATATTCAATTGAATCCAAAATTATATGAATTCTCAATCATTCGTATGACTCGTATGACTGGCTCTCACTTTAGTCACTCAAAGCATACGTATATACAGTGAATGTCTGATCCATACCATCGACTCAATCGAAGCTTTTCTTATTGAATCACTTTTTATCGATTTTATTACAAAACTTATAAAAACATTAATTAAATAAAATTGATGTCAAATGAAGTGAATTGAAAGCATAAATAAATTATTTAATTTTCGTATTCCTGTGTTGACTGAAACCCTCATCTCTTCGAAACTGCATTGGAATCTCTGGTAATACCCGTTTCATGGCTACTGTATGTGCTTGAGTGGTGCACAGGTGGGCTCGAACCTATTCCGTGGCTCAGGACCTCTACCAGGTTTGTCACTACAGTGCAGACTCAAGACAGGGATGTGAATGACATGAGGGGATGGGATTACATATTACTGTTAGGACTACACTATAGTTCTGTGCATTAGTGGCATCCGATTCCAATGGTTCCTTTGGTGTACGTCTTGTGCGGGTCGTCCCCCACACGGCTAATGGTGTGCCCAATACACAGCTAGTTTTATATAACGCAATTTTTGCGCCGTACAGAAGAACTACTGTTAAGTGCAAACCAATCCCCCATGCTCTTGAATTTGGCGCTAAAATACTGCAATTGTTTCCACTAAATATTTAACTTATCAACTGAAGTTAATTTCAAATCTATTCAGGGTTACAAATGACTATTAAATTTATACCTTGACTCAAACAA
>JAQIWA010000734.1:0-25871 GCA_034693305.1 Eueremaeus valkanovi
TGGGTGATTCATTGTACCCCTTTTGGCAAAATTTTGGCTTACCCCCCCCTGTCGTCAGACCCATTGCCTATCTCTGACTTTATATTCAAATTCAGTTGACCTTTCACTGACTTATTGTGCGTAAGAAGATATTTAAATTATTTTTTATTTTCATATTTTTATTTGATTTTAAGTACAAAAATATGCAAAAAAATTTGGTTATAGTTTTGTACTGTATTTGATAGCATTCTATTGAGTGGATTGCGTGCAGACTTGCAAATTGAAGAGTCTGTGAAGAATGGATTGCTTATGATTTATAGTCAGGATCTATAGACTGGATCTATTCAGTCAACATTTCATTCACAATATTATTTATTTATGATTTGAATCAATATCTTTATCAATACTTTTTACCATCAAATCCAATCTCAGTATTGCTTTTGTGTGAGTTTTGTGGAGTATTGTTGTCTACAAAATCTGATCTATTATTAATATATCCGGATTCTTTCTCTATACAAATTGATCTTCGAATTTATTAAACAAAATATTCTTTGAAAATATTCCAAAATTTTCTCACAATTAAGTCCTTAATATATAATTAAAAATAGATTTTGCAAATATATTGTTTCCTACATTCTTATGAACAATTAACCTTGTACTTAATTGATTCCAGAAAATGCATACATGAGCTTATTTTCATTAGATTTTAGTTGCCATATCGCCTTGCTTAGTTTCTGACTGAAATATGCATTTAGCAAAATGTTGGCATTTATTACAGAATATTCTGTTATTTAAAATATTTTTGAATTCTTTATATATTTTTAAATTATTTTAATAAATAATCAAAACTTTTATATTATTTACACTTTTTATAGAGAATTCTGAAAACTATTGCTTTCATCGCAAGAAATATAGGATCCAATGTAAGAATAGATGACTGGCTCTAATGATCGGGTTCAGTGCACACATTTGTAATATCTCACGAGAAAGCAAATATGAATTTGTATTCAATTTTTTCTAAATTATATATCAATTACAAAAAGAAAAGAGTTTTTGCGAACAAATTCGTGAATAAGACTTAAATAACAACGAATTCCTATATTTATATCTATTAATATATTGTGCATATTGTACAGCAGACAGAGTAATACAGTACCACTAAGTATTCAATAGCCTGGATCCTGTAGACGATATCTGTGCACAATTTATAGAATAAATTATTTCTTATTTATTCCGTATTTCTATTCAATCAAAATATGTTAATCCGATCCGTAGACCACTGTCTAAAGGCTTACTCACATAGCGATTCTAATGTTTCTCAAATGTCCCGTTTCATAATAATGCTGCTAGTGTGCAGTGCAGACAAACTCACTTACGTCGACTGTATTTTGCTCTGGCACTGGTCTATGCTTGTATAGACATCTCTGGCCCAGTATATTGTTAGAGAAACGTTTGGTACGCTATGGTGTTGGATTGTTTACAACCAATTCTATTAGAATTTTATGCATAAATTGATTGAAGTTATAAATCATTGCAAATAATGAATTCAAAGCCTAATTACTGTTTGTGTCGGCGCTAACCAATTGATAGCCAAATCAAACAGTATTTTAGTTTGCGCTGTATGAGGGAGAGAGCAGAGATAGGCAATGGGTCTGACGACAGGGGAGGGGTAAGCCAAAAATTTTTGGACAAAATCAAGGGGGGTACAAAATCCCTGAAAAACACGCTTTTTCGCCTAAAAACCCTGCTTCGGCCAAAATCACAGGGGGTTACCCCCTGTGCCCCCATTGCCTATCACTGGGAGAGAGGGAGAGGGAGAGGGAGAGAGAGAGAGAGAGAGAAAGAGAGAGAGAGAAGTCGTAATTTTTTATTTAGTTTAATACTGATTAATATCCACCGAAACCTATACCCAGTTCTTATTTGTATTATTCAATAGAAATTAATTGAATATATTAAAGGAAATACAGTTTATTACTATTCTTATCAAGTTGATTATTGAATATTCACTAAATGAGCAGCACTACATTGATTGATTTTGATTGATATCCAGAACATTGGTCGCTATTATGATTAGAATACTATAAATAAATATAAATATTTCAAAAAGATTTCGAGTCATAGGCAACAAAGACTAAAAAGTAGCCTTTTTATGATTTCTAACTGTCAGCTGAATAGGACCCAGAAACATATTCACATTTATCATAATATGTATAATTAATAAGTTTTCCAAAAAATTGACCCCTACTAACAACTCATTTAGAATATGGCATTGACTCTAATGCTATGGCAAAAATGATTAAAACTGAACCTGTACTAGTGCTACAACTAAACGAGTTGAATGTGATATTTTATCACTAAAAAGCCTAACATTGGTTCAATGGGAACAATATTATAAAACATAGAGAAATATCCTAAATCTGGGTGCTTTTCAAAAAGGCTACTTTTAAGGTTTTCTTGGTCATAATCACCCGAGTCATTTATAATGATGTGGATTAGAGCCACCGAAAATTGAAATAACAAGCGCACAGTTAATACACAAAGAGCTCAAATGTTTAAAACTACTATATTTTGAGTTTGTTAAATAATATAAAATACGGCAAAAATGGATAATTATAGTGAAGTATAAAAAGGTTTTCTATATTAGCAAAAAGTGTAGGCTTTATATCATTTATTAAATTAGCGAATCAACAAATTTTGCTAATGTTTTGCAAATAAATACTAAATTTGGATAAATAAGTAATAAATATATATATAATGAAAAGTTCTTATTATTATAATTGCTATGAATTAGTTATACATTTAATGACAAAATTCGAGATTTTTCGATATAATAAATAATAAGAATAACCGATAAATAGAATGACTGATCGAATCGATTGGATTTCAGCTGCAATTAAAATGTAATCTTTTATTCAATAGAAATGAACTCAAATATAAATAAGTATATTCTCTGGAAATAACTGTATAATCAGTCAAATTTACAATTGTTTTATTCGCTTTAAACCTTGTCTATTAAAATATAAGAAAGGTCACTCACGGAACACCTGAAATATACGACTCTTGTAACAGGACATCGATTGTCCCAAAGCCAGAACTACAGTATTGTTTTATTTGATCGGATTATATGACAAATATTACACAAATGTATTTTATTTGACCCGAGGTCAATAGAATGTACAGTACAACTCATTATGGAATTGGGAACGATCTGGAGTATCATTTTTCATAGTTTATGTATAAATCAAATCAATAATAATAATAATAATAATAGGTTTGAAAAAGGTTTACATTTGGATATACCATATATTGGTTCAAATGGTTGCAAATCATGATTGAGATTGTGATTGATTTGTATTTATAATCCAATTGACTGCTCAAGTGTTAGAACATAGAGAATTGACATTAACTACAGTTTTCAGTGCAAACAAGTTTAAACTTATATTTTCTTTTTTATGTAAAAATCACTGAAAAAGTGTAGATATTTATAAAGATTATGAGTTGAATGATATGAGAGTTAGATATAATTGGTTCGCAATTCTCAACATTTTAGCCCTCAATCAAAGAAATAGTTTTTCAGTTTAATAAAACTCATTCACATATAAGTACTGTTAACTCGATTTTCATTTCAAGAAATAATTATAATTAGAGATAAATTAAATGCGAAACAAAAACTGATCCGACACATATTTCAGAGCAATTATAAGTTTAAAATTCGATTAACTCTTAAAATAGAGAACGAGTTCAGGAAAAAAATTAAGTCATCTCTGCTTTAATTAGCAATCAAATACATATTCTGTGATGAATGGGCTCTAAATTGAGTTAAATTTTTATAAATGACAACAAATGTACAAAAATAGTTGAAATAAAGAATAAATAAAAAAGAAGTCTTTCATTGTTAGGTTCAATGAATTCTTGAATAACAATGAGTTTTTCGCTTTAATTATGTATTTGTGGCTTAAATTAGATTAAGTTGTGGACCAGAGTTGGGCTATGTATTCAGTACTACATTCCCTAATATAAACCACAGATACTGTATATTCATTTATAATTTGAAACAACATTTTATGAGTCAAGTAATTAAAATAATTATAAATTAGAAAATTATTTAATTAATGATTACTCGAAATGAATTGAGTTTAGAGTTGAGAGTCGATTGCAGACATCCATTAACTATAATATCATTTATTACTTATTTTTAACTTTTCTAAGCTTTTTATCTGAATTATAAATACAGAGTAGAATTGATTGATTGAATTGAATACTATTTTACATAATTTTTTTGTATCGATTGAGACAAACATTGGAAGTGTTGAGTCACTCAATCAATAATACATTGAAACCGAAACATAAACTAAACAACTGATCGAATGAGTGATCAAATTCTGGTTTCGTTTTTCGTTTCCTTTGGCTAAACAACTGAATAACGAATAGTAAAGACGACTCTATTTAATGATAATTAAAGTATTTTCTTATCCAAAGAGCATAACATCGAAAGAATAGACTTTCGATGAAACAAAAGAATAGGAGAAAAGTTGTGAACTAATGCTGACTTTGGACTCTCAGACAATAGGAGACAATAGTATTGCCATTAATTGACAATTAAAGAGATGACTCACTCCTCTGACAAGACATGCAATGACTAGATCCGACTCAAACAATAAATCGATATTCATATGCAGTTCACATGATTTCAAAATCATTTCAAATATTTTCATAAAACAATAATTTAACAGTAATTGCAAAGAAATGAAAACAAAATCAATACTAAAAATCAAAAGCATTTGAAAATAAAAGGAAAACATTTTTATTGGGTTTAATAGACTATAAAAATCGATTAATACATAAAAAAATAGGAATAAAAATAATTTTAAAGATTTGCTAAAAACTATAGATTTGATGCAAAACTCAGTCCAAACGATGGTTAGAAACAGATGTTTTGGACAAACATTCGGAAATGACTTTAAAAATGAGCTATTTTTGTGTCATCTGCTCTCAAATCGATTAATTAAATTGAATTCAAAATAAGCGCTAAATATATGTTATTTTAATTGAGATTAAGGCAACGGAAAAGTATTTATCGGCCAAAAGACAAATCAATGAAATGATTGGATAGTCTGAGCACTGATTGGAAATTCATTTATAATTATAAGCAATGAATGAATGAATGAATGAATGAATGAATGAATGAATGAATGACTCGAATAATGATTAGAAAACATCTGTTCTTTGGGTCTAAACGATCGACAAAAGGATCTGACACTCAATTGAGACATACCTTCAATACAGACGACATGTTCTCGTATTTGTTGGGCTAATAGCGGATCAGTAATGATGTCCAACAAGTCATAGATGGCATAAATGGATGGATGAACCGATTCAAACCTCTGGATCTCCTGTCTTATGGACAGAGAGTTGTTATAAAAGCTCTGATTCGGTGATACAGTCATCGGAGCATTGGATGTGTTGGTTGTGGTCACGGGTTTGGGTTTAGTCATCGGGTTAGCACTTGGGCTCACATTAGTTGTTGTTTTCATCACATCTATGGGTTGTGTCGACTGTTGTGTCAATTGTTTTGTTGATTGTTGTGGTTGTGAGTCATCCTTAGTCTCCTGAGTCCTCATGTGTCGCACCTGAGTCTGTGTCTGACCACTCATCTCATTGTCCATCAAATATCAATCAATTATTAATTCAATTGTAATCTTGTCTTCAATTGTCTTAAGTTGTCTTCAATTGTCTTAATTTGTCTTCAATTGGATTAATATTGAAATCAATGAAAACGATTGAAACGATTGAAAACATTTTGGACAGAAATTCATAGAAATATGTAATTAAAGTCAATTCATATAACAATAGATATAAAACAATTCAATTCAATAATCAATTGAATTGAATCATACGTTCAGTCATTTGTATAACAATAACAAAAACGTAAACTTTTTATTAAATATTTATTTTTCAAATCTCTGGTCAAAAGCATAATTAAATGTTTGCTTTACTATTCATTCGCTCGAAGTTGTTGTCAATTATGGGACTAAACATCAAAAATGTTTATTATTTTTCTTAATTATACTTTCCTTTCGTTTTAATTACTCCTTTCAAGTGATTGTAATTAAGAGTATGTTTATAGCAATTAAGCCATGAATTTAAACAAATGATGTTATGTTTCAATTAAGTTAAGCGTAAATAGTCGTCAAATGTAAGGAAAGCATGAATTGAAGACATCATTATCTGTGAGCTCTTCTAAGCCATGTTTAATGCGTAAGAACTGGTTGCGTAAGATTGCGCCCAAACACACACTTAAATTACCATACTCCTCTCAGCATATTATGTACTTTATTATAATACCAGTAAGCTACTATTAATATATACTCTACTCCTCAACCGTGCAATGAGCCAAAATCGAGCCAATTCTGAACGCAATATATTTATATGTCATACAAGGAGTCACTGTGAAAGTTGTGCTTAAAAGTATATAACAAAACTACGAGGAGTGAGTCGGAAGAAAAGGGCTCAGCTTTAATAGATTAGAGTCAATACAGACAATTCAAAATAATTGGGGAAAACACAAAAAATTAGTACACAAAACAGAATCATTGCTTCACACATACCAGTCATACATATAATTACACATAAATAGCCGTAGAGTCTGAATGTATTGGCAATTAATGTATTCAACAAAATAGAGAACTATTGGTAAAAAAGTATTTGTAAAGATATTTGACTCAAATATAATGAATATTTGTTACGAACTTTAGTGATTGGGATTTGACAGTGAATGGGACTCTATGTCAATTATGTGAGCAGGGGAATGCAAGTTCAAAAAAAAGACTAAGCTTGGTGATCATGCATTTTCTACTCTACCTCATATAAGACATGTACACAATTTTAGTTTATTTATTATACCCCATTTGTGCCCACCACTGCTCTACTCTATCATATCAATACATTCATATAATCTGCATTAATTTTATTGCATTTCACAAAAACTACTTTATTATTGATATATGACAATCTAGACAATATAGAATTTGTTTCGAGCAGTGCACCCTGTACAAATAATGGCAATACCTGTGCAAACATTTAAGGTAATCGATATACACGGCTAGTTTTATATGACGCATTATTTTAAATTCGATAGTACAGAAAAATTACAGGGGATATAAATCTGAACATGGTCTCATTTTAACAAGGTTTACTCATTGTAACAATAGTAAAGGTTTATTTCATAAAATTTTCAAAATGACTTCACCACTATTTTCTACGTGACAACGCATGAAGTATATCAGTTGGATTTTTATAGATTGTGTTAGTTTGAGACATAATTTGAGAATCAAATTTATCAAGGTGGTAGTTTTTGATTTATATTTAACAATAACATCAAACAGCATGTGTATTTTTCAAATTTGTTGAAAAAAATATAGACGCAAAAAATTAGTTAACAATATTACACTTCATAGTTAATTAAGTTTTTAGTGTTAATGTGTTCATTAATTAAAAATTTTTTACACGAATACTATTCCCGAAGAGAATGGGTATCAATAACAAGTCAGTCACCCAATTCAATCACATTGAAATTTTTCGTTAGAACTAAAGTTATTCATTGAGAAGTCATAAAACTCATCATTTTGCTTGACATTTGATACTAGATAACAGTTGCGAATCTAGTGTATATTTTCATAAAACTCCACAAACGCTTGTCGAAATGTCACACTATTTAGATTTTTATGTTAGCGATTTCAGAGTTTTACTATGCGAGCGAATTTAACGTTTGCGTCTAATAATTTTAACCCTGTATCTTTCTATTAGCTAATTGTCATTTGACTAAAACTTTCAAAGCTATCTATATTACGTCCAGAAGTACAGTATATTCAATAAATTATTTATCTTTTATTTATTTGTTTTCGTTAATCCGTTAGAAATAAAAACAAAGAAATAGAAAGTAGTTTTCAAATGATTTTATTGATTAACTGAATTGAAGTCCATTTCATTATTTCAGTGCAAGTCTTGAAATAAATTCCTTTTATTCCATATTTGTTAACATTATTCCAAAGAATTGAATTTCGAGAAACATATAATTTTGATAATAAATATGCTTCACTTCAATTCAATTCAATACAAACTATTCTACAGTATTGTTAGGCAATACTTAAACTCAATTTATAGCCAATTGACTCAACTATTCTTTGGCTAATATTATACAGTATTATACAGTAGTTAGTCTTAAAAACTTATTCATTCACTCAATCAATAGTTATTCGGTTCAATTGATTGCAAGTTTATTTCAAATAAAAGTATGCAGACTAAGCAAACTATGCAAACTATGCTTGCTCATTTATGCAGTACTTGATCAGTTAGAGAGGAGACTAACTTTGGAGAATACAGTGTAAAACTTGCTGTATATAAGTGTACTGTATTATGCAGTGCCTGACCTAATCCTGTATTTGATGAGAGGCACAGCAGTTGTCGATCACACAACTGGTCTATGAGGTCACGAATCATCTTCACTGTGAGACTCACGAACTTTCAGTTATTCTTTGTTCGCATGTCTTCAGACGTATAAGACTTTATACGACATCTATTGACTGCCAATCCATTCAATCAGTGTTTGGTTTACTTTATAAACCGATTCAACTCTACTCTACACTACTTTCCGGGTATTTAAACAAAAATCGATGTTTTTGTAAATCAAATGAAAATAATTGAATAAAAGTTCAATAAAATGATTAGTAAAACAAGATTTTTGTCGTCGATTGCAGTGAATTGCTGTCGAAATAATAGACTGTTTATAACGAATGCGATATTAAGTGAAAACAAATTCAATAATATTTTAGTAAACAATCGAATGAAACGATTTGTCAATACTTCCCAACAAATGACTGAAAACAATGAGAAGACAGGGAAAGTCGATTACCAGTCGGTGGACAGTCTTAAGGACAGGAGTCATGTAGTCAGTGCTGAGCAGAGCCGGCTGTATATGAAGAGCGAGGCCTTTAAGTCGACTTACGCTCACTATAAGGTCTGGCAGTTGTTTCGGCGCAACTTTAAGGGCCAGTTCTCTCCGTTCCGGTCGCGTCAGACCTGTATTGTGGAGAACACAGTCTACACATCGAACCCGTGTGTCGTCTGTCGGGACCAGTATCTGGTTCTGCACTACACCAACACTGAACTGTTGACACACTTTATTGATCCGCATTCGGGATATGTCTACGAGAATACGATTCTCTGCTTATGTGGCAAACAATATGAGAACCTATTGGTGGCAATCAATTTGGCCAAACAGTACGGACTCATCACTTTCCAGATGCCTGTCCGCACATACGAGTACAACGATTACTACTCTAAGCATAAACTACACAATCATTGTTCGCATAAAAGTCACAACAAATGAACCATTCGTTAGAAGTCTTGCTTTGAATTCATATTTAATTCAATGAACTCTTCGTTTGATTTGATTTTTAATTTTTCCTAAAAATTGTTTCAATAAATGTCTGAACTATTGAATGCATAAAATATTGGATATTCTCTGAACAATAAATCAATTCTTTATCTTCTATTCAAAGCTTAATTCAAACTTTGATTTCAAAGACTATTATAATTATAGTATTGTTTGAAATATAGACAATAATTAAGTAATTTATAAAACAATTAAAATAATTAAATTTTTTCATTGAATTCTGGATTCAATTGTTAGTCATATTTGTGTTACGTCTTATTTGAATGTCTACTCAAACACTGTTTTTATGTAAACACTCATTGAATTGATTGCAAAGAATTGTTTATAAACTGAAAAAATTAATTAAAAGTAAATAAAGATTTGAATCGATTTAAGACTTCTTTTATATATTTTTAAGTAAAATATAACAAAAGAATCGGACAATGAGTTCAACGAAGAAGTTATCGCAAAAAGATTTGCGACAAATGATGAGAGAAAGGAAGGAATTGCAGACAAAAGCGACCAATAGATCGTCGGCTGAAGAAGTGTCTGAACGCAAGACAATTGACTCCGCATTGGCTCGATATGACTCAGACGGACGACTCTCTTGTATTCTATGCGATGAACGCATCTCTTCGGCCACTCTCTGGTCGTCGCATATCGTCTCGAAGTCACACAAAAATGTCTCTTATTTTTGGTTTTCATTGAATTTAAATAATTTTTTAATTTTATTTAATTTTTATTAAATATAGAAAATCGAAGAAATGAAACGAAAAAAATTAAATACAAAACCAATTGAAACGAAAAATATAAACAAAACTCAATCACTAATTGATCCGAAACGAGAAGCGAAGACATCATTGAAACGAAAATTTGAGACAAATTCTGTCGAAATAAGTAATAAATTGTCGAAAACTTATATTGAAATCCAAACCGAAAACTCGAACAAAGATTTAGTCGAAAAGAATTCGAGTTTGACGTCAATGACAGCCGAAGTGGAATCAGGTCTTCCGAACGACTTCTTCGATGACTGCAAACAAGTGGTTAACGAAAGCAAACAAACAATGGATGCGAAAGAAGACATAGAAATGGAAACAGAGATGGAATCGGAATCCGCGGCCAATGCTATCCCGAAAGGCTTTTTCGACGATCCGGTTATGGACGCAAAGGCGCGGAAAGTGGTCTTCAAAGACCCAATCGATGAGCAGTGGGAACAGTTCCAGAAAGTGATTGCCGAAGAAAATACTGTTTCGGAAAACCTGATCGAAGAGGACATCGAAGAACTGCATATCGATAGGAGTCTCGAAGAGATTGAGGAACAGATCGCGAATTGGATTAAAGTCAATGAAATGCAGAAAAGGGCAGAACTTTTGCACAATTATGTCAATCAAAATGAGGCAAATAATGACATCAAAGAGGAGTCGAGTGATTCCGAAGTTGACGACCAGGAGCTCAATGTCTTCTCCGACTGGAGGTCTCGGACGGGTATTAACTCAAAGTAAATGAAGATTTGGCACAAAAATGGTTAAAATGATCGCAAAGTCGAATGCATTCATAAATTGATTTTATTTTTTGAAACACAAATATAGAACTCATTTATTAATCAATTTATTCATAATTTTTAACTTTATTTATAAATTAAAATACATTTGAATCGAAAGACTATATAATTATAATTCCAAATAATATTACAATTAAACCAATTTTTGTCTGTAATGGGAATCGAATTTACATTATATATAATCTAGAGATTGACCAGAAATGAAGAACTTGTTCATAGATAAGTGTGCCGTCACTTTGTGCCGCGAGTTAAGCCTCAGATTCAAACGAGCGCTGAATAAACACTAATAAACTTATTGTGAATATTAATATGTACTGTATTTCCAAAGATGTGTAAACTCGGGTCAAATAGTGAGCATTGATAGGCTCAACTATTCTATGCGAACGGGTCGGTCAAACGCTACCAGTGCTCAAAATGCCATAATTTGTACCGAAACTCGAATAAAAGTGAATGAGTCGATTCGGACTGAATTCAGTCATTTTTGTTGTCTGTCATTCAGTCTACCAAAGGTCAAAAGCACTGACTAGTTGTGTCAGCCTTTTTAAGCAAGTAGACATTTGAGCAGGATCACTTCTCCTTCAATGATTAGTTGCAATGAAAAAGGTACTGAAGAAATGACTCGATTCTAAACGACGCGAATCGAACAAAATGACCAAGGACTTTATTCATTCGCAGTGATAGAGAGGTACAGTACTGATCAATTAGAATCTTGTTTATTTTACTAGATTACTCTGGGAAAGTTTTTCATTGATTATCTCCGAAACGCTACCCTAATCAATGACTGTAAAAGCAAAATATGCAAGGTTATAAATTGAGAAATCATTGGAAACGATCCACTGATCCACTGATCTGTCTCATTTTCTTAATAAGTTATTGCTTGATTAAGATGTTGCAGTAGAACCAGTACACTTTGATCTTGTGGATAAGAATAGACCATGCTTGCTTAATACCAGATTGCTTGTCCATATGATCAGGTAAACAATGAAAACTGTAAATATTCTACCTAGATTTTCTGAGGCTACGGAAATTCCAATGTATGACAGGTGCTCTTAAATAATTTTCAGGTTTTATGAATGATGTGATTGTTTGCCAGTTTTGATCTCTGTTTGACTTCTAATCCTTTAGACTTTGACACATAATTTAGGCATAATATCAATCATTATGAATGAAAAATTGCATTTTTATGATAACTAGAATTCTTAGCATTGGATCGCAAGAGATAGTCCTTCGCATCGAAAGTGGCGATTGATTGACCAAAAGTGAGTTCAGGTCATTCCTTAGAAGTGATGCTACCATTAGTAACAGTATATCATAGCAAAGATGATCAATAAAGAGAATGCTTTTGTATGGGTAGTGGAGGTGAGCAGACCTGGCATTCATATTATACAAGTGAGGATTTGAACGACAATTCTGCACAAAATCGACCGAATCTAGTATTATATCAAAACCTATCGATCTGTACGATAACGTCTCTACTTATGTGCTAACATACCTGAACCTATATGCTCATTCCTATGTGCATCCCTGTGCTTATTGTCTACTCAAAAAAATATATGATTTCGATTTCAATGCTCGATAGACTCCAAGAATTTCATATTAATAACCAATTTATGAATTATTATCCTTTTCTATATTTAACGCATTCACTAAATATTTTCTTTGCATTGATTTTTATTTGCATTTTTTATTTGTCGATCGTTTTCAATAAATCAATAAAAATCTTATTTATTGCCAAAAGAAAGTCATTTATAAAATAAATTTGTTTTGATTTATATTCTTTGGTTTTATTTCATTCAGAAAAGAAAATATTTCTCAGTTTTTCTTATTATATATTCAGTGCTATTTTTAGTAAGAATTTCTATCCTTTCCTCTCATATCATATTAAAAATAAGAAAACATAGAAAAATTAAATCAAGTTCACAATCAGTAATAAAATATGACTCCTTTAAGAAATGTATCCCACGTTAAAAATTTTCTGTTTTCAACAAAGTTCTCAAATAATTATTTTTGAATTTCTATTTTTTCTGTAATTTATCTATTATTATGAAATCTTGGTCTTTGGTCTCAAAATTTGATATTCATCTAATGAATGGACTATTTTGATGGTCATCTCTGGTTTAGAATGGGTTACTATTTTTGTAAATTGTAAATAAAAAACTTGTGATTCAGTGATTAAACGGATGATTATATTATATAAGAGAACTTATGGTTTAAAATGAGAGATAAATGATAGCAATATATTGAGGAAATACAATATAAGGCATCAGTTGGAGAGATAGTGAGGAAAGAACTTTAATTTATCTATATTTAGGTTCCGGCAGATGAGCCAAGATTTTTAGAAAGGGTTGCGAACTATACTATCATTACATTAGATTTCGCAATCATTTCATTTCATTGTCACGACTCATATCTTATGAATGTTGAGGTATAATCAATGGGGTATAGCCTAATCAAGGATCAGCAAAGACCAAGTACTCTTTGGAAGCCAGATTTGATTTTAAATACGATATCAGTAGTTTAGGTTTGGTATGGTTTGGATAAAACGTTTTGAACGAGAATTTCCGGCAAAATCTCAAAAATATAAAGAAATGAACCGAATTGTCGGAATTCAGGCAAAACATTAATTAATCGTTAGATAAAGTGTGAATTTATTGAACGCATTGAAGTATAGAATCCATGTTTTGCTCGTTTTTGAATTTAATGTGTTCTTTCGTCAAAACAATATATCACTTAATTAATTACAGGAATATTATTGCATCGATTCTTGTGATGTTTTACACACATATTTATAACATTACATATTATGTGCTCTAAAACAGAAAAAAAAAACTTTTTTTTTGATCAAAATATAAACGAAATGTTTGTACAAAATATACGAATGAAGAAAAAGATTAATTTCACAATTATTTTTCATCTATTCATTTATGTAGTAATTAATTAATGATAACATTTATTAATTACATTTTTGTATTAAATTTATTATAATTATTGTCATTAAACTTAAAAAGTGTTTAAATTCTTATAAATAAGTTCGCTTTCAGAATAAGTTTTCAATTATTTTTTTTCGCAATTTCTTTATAACAATAATATATTAATTAATTATTTTTCAATTAAAAGTTATAATTCTGAACTCATATACCAGTTGTATAAGAGTTTTGTTTGATATTCTGGCAAAGAGTATGAGCGCTCACACATTCGTGATTTTTGTGATTTTTTTGTTTTATAATTAATACAGAATTTAATGATAAGTATTTCAACTTTGAATTTGGTAATTCATCGACAAATCATTTCTTTAAAAATCTTATTTTGTGAGCATTTAAACCAAATTTTCTTCAATGACTCAAATTTATTATCAATTGAAAAGGTGTTGAATAGAGATAGAGAGCGAGAAAGAGGTGCTGAAACAAGTTGTTTGACTTTGTGTGTAGAGTAGAGTAGAATCGAAATTACATTTATATATCAATTATAATAATAATAATTATAATTAAGAATAACTGCATATATAATAGAATACAATATATTAATAAATTTCAAAATATTTTGTTTTTTCTAAAATTCATTTTGTTTTATAAACTCAATTGTATTTGAGGTGCAAAACAATATCAGTTTAGGTGTAGAGAGAGATAGAGAGAAAAGATATTAGGGTTGAGATGAAAAGACAATTTGTTAATTGATATTATATTAAATTAAGTATAGTTTTTGGTTAACTATTTTCATCATATATTTGACGCAATTCGCGAGTATTTTGTTTTATTCGTATTAAAACAAATGCAAAGTTTGTTGTGATTTCAACTTTTTTTATGTCATATTAGAGGAAATCATTTGAAAGCATTTTCATTAATCCTAAATTCAAATTTAAAACTATTTTAATTAGTCTTTTGTTTTAAAGAATGTTTTTCTTAAGATATTCATCAGTATTGGCACTCATTCTTATTGGCACAGCTTTAATACAGACTTTCATATTATTATTATTATTATATATTTGTTGTGTATTTCCTCTTCACTCTCATTACTTGTATTAATGATATACTTAATTATAATCACACTTTTAGATGCATTTATCGATTCATTTCATTCAATTTACGTAAATCTAATCAATAAAACGATTGATGCAAACGATGTATTGATATTCAATTATATTTTTCTAATTGATTATAATATAAATTCTGTTTTTATTCTGTTCATAATATTCGGCTTATTTTTCAAATTTGCTATTTTTTCAAAATTCTATGATATGTTTGGGTTTGAGAAAGCATTTCATATTTCCCTTGCATTTAAATAAATGACAATTAATTTGAATAAAACATTAATAAAAAGAAATAATTTAATCTAATTTTAGACGAATTTCTAACTCAAATATTTTCCTCATTAGAACAAAGATTTTTTAACGAGTATGCTATGCTATACTGTGCTGGCTGTATACTGTGCTTGCTTATTTTAGAATATGTTCTCATTATATAAAACGATTTAATGGTCTGAATTTGGGTGACTTTTCTGTTCTCTAATTTAATTCTTTTGTTGGATTATAAGTTCAGAACTTATAATTGGAAGAGCGGCTAAAACATTAAAAAACAGCCTTTCCTAACGCAAAGCCAATAAAAGAAAAATCTCTAAACCATCGAATTGAAGCACAAGTTTATATATTATTCATTTCGATCGATAGAGAAAATGTTGAGTTTTATTGGTCTAAACATTCCATTATTTCTTAATAATGACAATACAATGCAATACAATGTATGCCTCACATGTCTGAAGAGTTCAGCCAACAAAATGTGATCAAAAACACGGAAAAGAGAAGAAAAATAAATTTGAAATATTTATGAGGTTTTTATGTCTACTATTTTTCATTAACAGAAGAATAAAAACTTATTTACAATTAAAGTAATGCAAGAATAATGATATCTATGCTATCGATATCTTATCGGTTGTTTGCATCAATCGTATTGCCGTTGATTTCAGAACTTATTATTACAGTATATCAGAACCAGAATTATTGTAATCAAAATTAGAAGTGTTTTCATATGAATACAATTTAAATATTTTTTTAGTTTTCAAGTTTTAAAATGTTTCCAAAACTGTAATACGTTTTATAATATAAAGAATTCTTTGTTTTTATATAAAGATTGTCTGAAAGTTTGTTTCATTAAATTCAAATCCCTTTTTGTATTACAGTTTCGAAAATACATAAATAAAGCTCATTATAAGTGTTAGACATTCACCAAGAATTACATTTTCTTTACTTAAAAACATATTTTTTGATAATCAGTAACTTTTCTCTCAATCTTTAGTTATGTTATGGAAAGAGAATTTGATGGAAGACTCGCTTTGACTCTCAACTGACTCTCAACTGATTAACACAAATGTTTAGTTTTATTAAATGCAAAGAAGTTTAGAGAAGAAAAAACGAACCAAAATATAAAGTTATTAAACGAGTGAAGAATTGTTGGGATTTTGTTAAAGACTTGTGTTATTTCATTCATTGATTAATAAATGAATTATTCAATAATGAATTGCGAAGTAATCTGAATAAAAGCGATGCATTCAATGTTGACTCTGAAGATAATGACAGTTATTATATATATATACTGTATATATAGTATATATAATCTCAGAAATTGATATTATAGCACAAGTATTACAAGTATTCTCTGTTTATACGAACTCTCATAACAATTCTGGTGAAAGTGTTTTCGTTTTGATTTCCTTTGAGATTGTAATTCAAATTCGAACCAAAATTCAATATTATTAACAGAATTGTCATTAAACTGATTGCAAAACAATTTCGTATGAATTGGTTACCGAATTATAAATATTTTATTTCATCTCTTTTTGCTGTAAAAACTCAAATAATTGATGAGAGTATTCGTAAGTTATTGATTGAGTTCGTGACTTTAACCAAGATTATTTCATTGCAGTCGTCTTAGACTATAATTATTTTGTGAACTACTTTATAATTATTGAATATCTTTCTCGTATTCAACCAAATCATGAATAGTTCATGAATTCGTGTTCTCTTTATGCGAATCACAGAATATTTAATAAAAATATAATTCACATAAATATAAAGCATTCACTTATTGCAGACATTAATTTCTATTTGATTTTCGCATAAATTATTATAAATTAATTGCATTTAAATATTTATGTGTCGTTCAAATGTATTCTCTATTCGACTGTTTGAAAGGTGCGCAAGGGCTGCATCTAAACTGAATTCGCATCAGAATCGAGCATGTCATTCATAAAAAAAGGCCCGGCTCCCCCCACATCCTCAACACTCAACTAAAGTGATGATCTATTGTTTGATAGTGTTTGATATTGAATTCCAATAGACCTAGATTGTTTTTTAAATTCGGTCTTTTATTAGTGGTGGTAAATAGAGTCAGAAAATTAATTCTTGAAATATTATAGCCCAACCTAGAATATATTAAAGAACGTATTGATAGAGCCAGTGCTGCACATCTCTGGTCGAATGCAAACACAATATTTTTTCATTTAATTCTTGTTCACTGTTTGTCTTATTTCCCAAATTATGTTTAGTATAACTAAAGGTTTAATTGAAAAACTGCAATATACTTATCCGCATCAATATTATATGAGTATTGATTAGAGTGTACAGTAGTGCACTGTAGTATGCATACAGGCCTTGCCTTTGAATTCAGAATTATCATTAAAATAAATGAATATTGAATTTTCAATTACAAGTTCTGATGGAAAATGTTTTCAATCTATTCTGTTCATCGAAAACATCAAAAAAATATATTTATGTTCGGAATTAATATGAAATTCGTATCGGTTTGTAATCAAAATACTGTATAATCAAACGAATAGTCGAATAAATAAATATTGATTTAGAAAAAACTTCTTTGCATTTAAGCAAATATGAATCGAAGTCAAAGTCAGTTTACTTTTATAAGTAATTGTATGTACGCTCAGTTGTTAGCATTTGTGCGAATCTTAAGCAAATACTCCGAATCTAATCCTAAACTATGTTTTTTAGATTCAATTTGAAAACTGCGAATACTCTGAGTCTATTGTTGTGAATATCTATTGTATATATAAATAATATTAACTAACAATTAGAGCTAAGTTTCATCAGTCAGACAGTCGATGCTTATATACTGTACTAATACTGTAATACAGTGTACTGTATAGAGAATGAGTGGATAGAGTGAAGAGAGAATCAATGCTAGTATTAATTGATATGTAATTCCTGGTGATATGCTCTCCAATCATATACATTGATATTTTAATCGCTATCACAATTCAATTATATGTTTGCTTTGAGTGAAAACCATACAATCGTATCGATAATTAAAAAAATTCCTAATTTATAATAAATTAAAATTTCACTCAAATATAAAAAACAAGTCATTCAGAGATAGTTCTAAAAAATTAGATAAAATCTTAGTCAAAGAAATTGTACACAAAATCGATATATTAATACCAATGAACAATAAAAACAGACAAAAATCAATTTAAATAATTAAAATCTCAAAATTATTTCACATGTTTTCAGTTGTAATATATTTATAGAATATTTATAATAATGTAATGTATTTTATATATAAAATTCTATCCTTCAGTTTCTGATGAGTTTCATCCCTCAACACAAAAAACTTATGTTAAATAAGAATATATAATAACAATAGCTGTACTCAAAAAATATAATTAACACCAAATTGTTGTATAAGTATTATAATTGTATATATAAACAAATGAATTTATTATCCTTTTATTATTATTTATATAACAGACAAATAATTATAATTATATTCAAAACATCTTCTTTTGCGCTTTTCTTAAGAAATTATCAGTTTTTGTGTAAAACATCTTTTTCTCTATTGCTTTGCTTTCATTATTCAATAATACAAATAACTATTTTTCGTTAACACAATCCTAAAAAATAAAAATTTAAATAAAACAATAAGTTTTGGTTTCAAAAGAGTATTTCATTTTTTTCTCTCAAATTAATACTCTTAGTGTAAACCCTGTTCTTTGTATTGATTTCAAATGATTTGTATTATTTTTTGTTTAGTTTTCCTTAATTTTCTTTGTAATTATATATATGTATATTCGATATGAAAGTCCTAAACAGTATTGCACTAAAATATTTTTTAGTTATTTTTTATTCATAAATAAGTTACTAATAATTCTATACTTTTTCTTCTTCTTAATAATGAATTTAATGAAACATTGAAACTAAAACTTGAGTTCAATTCAATTCAAATCACAAGTTTTGAGTGAAAAATGTTTTGTTGAGAATTCAGTTTTGTTTTCTGTTTTGACGATTAGTTGAAATATATATCAGTTTTTGTTAAATAACTTATTAATTAATCGATTGATCACATCATGCGAGCTGTGGTCCACTGCTTTCAATAGTAATAATATTAATATTAATAATATATTAAATATTTGTATTTATATTACAAAATAACAGTTAAGAAGTCGTATATAAAGAAGATATGATGAAGAAGAAGGTGCGAGAAGATAGACGAGAGCTTTCCAATGGTTATCCATATCCTTTTTTCCTAATCATTCGCCGCTTTAATTAAAAACATGTTTTGGCAGTTCATCAATATCTACAGCACTGTTAGCTCTGACAAGTCAGGTGTAGTCAAGTGTTGCAAAGTATACTAAACACCAATCAATATAACAAACGAATAGATCTTTTTGTCTGTTTTAGTCTTTGAATAACTGTTTGGCAACAAAACAAATGCGAATCAAAAATATTAAAACAAAAACCACAACCGATTCCAAAGACGACTGAAGAGAAGTGAGGAAGAGATGACTAAAAACTGTAAATCAAATGAAAATTATTTTAAGCTTTACGTGAAAATCGAGTAAACATTTTGATGTAAAATATTTGTTGCAAATAAACAAATTAAGGGATAATAAGAGCAATAATAATGAGGAATAATAAGAGTAATGTAAAGAATATAAAGAAGAAAGTATTGAATTTGTCTGCTTTTGTGTACTTACCCGACGACAAGAATTTACTTTTTATGGAACGTTTCAATGATGCAAATTAGCATAAAAGCCATTAGCCATGGGTTAGATTAAGAGGGTCTGGACTACTTTAAAGGAGATGTAGGTATAGTCTTCCATAAAAGAGGCAGTTGAGCATTAGATATGCTAAAAATGAATGAACACATTGTTATTAGCGCACATACACCACACACACACACACACACGACTACATGCCAGTGCTCTTCATACAAATACTGTAGAGATAGAGCGCTGACTACAGACTATGTTAATAAAGGAGAGACAGAATGAGAGAACAGAATAACAGAATAAGAGAATAATAAGAACCGAATACAGAATACGTATACGAATGAGAATACAATTCACATTACATTTACGACAGACTGTACGCCAAACACATATTCTCTATACTATACTCGACTCTGAGCTATAACTTAATTAAATTCATTTGACTTTATATTTGAATATTATTTTTGTTATTTATAAAAGAAAGAGAAGAATAGAGTAATCGAATTATTCTTATAATAAAGTTTTCAATCTCTGACTAAGGGCTCCAAAAAACGGCAAAACATTTTCTAAAATTGAATTTCAATTTTATTCCTGACATAAAAAAAGTCGTAAAGAAAAAAATCTTGAGTTAAAATAAAATGTTTTCAATTTTATTAAATTCTCTCTATCGGTAACATAACTGTAGTTTATTTGAATAGAAAACGTACAGCTCTTTCAGATTGTTCTGTTGGCAAACCTGATGACCAATAACTCTCTTCTGATTATTTGCCACAAAAATTGATTTTTACATAAATTGTGTTATTTTTGTTATTACAATGTATTTAATTTGACATAAGATAGCATTTAAGCAATTCATCTTGGTACTGATTTTAAATCTTCATATAATCAAGATTTTAAAATATTTTTGAACATAATTTAGTATTAGATTTATTGAGAAATTCTGAAATTCAACTATACTTTCAATAATAATGAATGACTAATAAGAATATTTTCGATAATTTTATTACCACCTGTGCATAATTGTGCCTAATGTGCATTAATAGCATAATCCGGGTGATAATTATTGTGTTGCATGAATTTGTTGGTCTATCAGTAAATTAGATTGCTCAAATGGAAACCGATAGGTTCACATAAATTTTGGATATATGTGCTCTCTCTTTCTCATCCCATAAATAGTCTTATTTAATTATATCTTATGCTTAACTCTAGTCTAATAAAGCCACCTGGGTAATAATCTAATTACAAGTCATGTTTACTGGTAATATGAAAATCTCAGAGCAATTGATGAATGACCTGAACTGCTATTTCTTTATATTAAATGGAAACCAATTAAAACTACAAAAGAGTTGATTTTTGAATATGATTTTGATTTTATTTGTTGTCCGAATGAATTTCAGTAGTCATCATCTAACCTTGATAATTTGATTTGAAATATAAGTTTGAAAGCAATACCGGTAACTAAAGAATATATTTTTCTTATTCAATAAAATTGTTTCAAATATTTTAATAAAGAGATTCTCATTTGATAAGTGATTTGCAATTAATGGACAATATTTATCATTGAAAGTAAGACAATATAATAATTGTTTTGATTAATAATTATGAGTTTTACAGCAAAATTACAAATAACTGACTACTAATTACATAAATTAAAGAAAAAAAAATACTGTAAAATAGAACAGAAAACTCTTTACTTCTATTGTAAAATAGATTAAATTATTGATAAATTAAAAAACTGTTATATACACTCAGTCCCAAATACCTCTGACAAGGTTAAATGAAGCTGGAGCCTAAACCTGATTAGGAAATTCAATGAAAATTCATATTTTTATAAAGCAACTAACAAAAAGTTTTTTCTCCGCGGCAAGTTTTTACTGGTTCAGCACCGGTAGTAGTAAACTAGCACTGTCTCCAGGGCCAAAACTACTAGGGTCACATAAAAATTTAGCTATTCATAATGATCCTTGCAAAAAATCAATGTCAACATCTATCAGGGTTTTTCCTAAAACTGCATAGTTTTTGTCCAGGATGAGTTTATATTTGCAAAATGGCATAATTCATCAGGCTCTGGAGCAAAAACCACAAGGGATAAATGAAGTCTGAGCAATGAAAAATAATCACAATAAAAAACACTTAAAACATAATTCTGGATATCACCTTGGTGTTACTGATATTTGCACAGCACGCATTTTGAATACTTTACTACAATAAATGTGAATTGATTATTGCTGTGAAGTATGCATTTCTATAATCAGTGATTATTATTAATCACCATTGAAAATTAAAATTATCTTATTTAAACAAATATCAGTAACACCAAGGTGATATCCAGAATTATGTTTTAAGTGTTTTTCATTGTGATTATTTTTCAGTACTACAGTGCTTGAACATATCTCTCATGCATTTTCGTTTCTTAAAAGTCAAGCAAGACAGTGCTGATTGTGGGGAATGGGGTACAATCCCGGTTATGTTATAGTAAATCATCGGTTCCAACATAACCGGGGTTATGTCCTCATTCCCCACAATCAGCAATGTCTTGCTTGACTTTTAAGAAACGAAAATGAATGAGAGATAAGTTCAAGCACTGTATATCGCCATAAGATCTGTTCGGAAACTCAATTCTCTTCTCTGGTCTTGAAGTCTGTGTCCAATATGTTCTGCAATAAGTCCAACAGTTGTTTGTCTAGAGATCAGTTCCGGGTCTTTGAGATTATTATGATTTCAAATCCCAAATGTCTTCGTTGTTGTTGAAGAAGGGATGAGAACCGGAGATCATCTGAAACAAGTGGACACCACTCGACCAGATATCGAATTTACTGCCACTATATTCCGGGTCTTAATTAAACAGTTCCGGCGGTTGATATAGTTTTGTTGCATCGAATCCACTTATCATATCATTATCACTGAACGCATTCGTAACACAACTGACACCGAAATCAGCGATTTTTATGGCATAAGAGTTATCGATCAGAACATTCTCGTCTTTGATGTCGCGATGATATATACCTTTGCTGTGGATATACTTCAGACCATCGATCAGATCAGCGAAGAAGTGGTGGGCCAGCCATGTAGGCAGCGGTACTCCGGCGATCCGGTGCCGCCCTCAGGAACTCCTCGAGTACTGCCGTATATTTCATAAATATATAGATTTTATTATTCTTGTAGTGAATGTCAAACAGTTTTATGACATTCTTGTGATTCAGTTCGGAAACCAATTCTATTTCTTTATTCACATTCTGTTCAACATTTGGTCCCATTTTATGCATTCAATTCATTTTCATTGCCTTCGTCGCACATCTCTTCAGCGATCGCTTATCAATAAACTCTCTGACTTTGGCGAACATTCCGGAACCCAATACTTCTCTATTAATATTGAGGTAAACGTTACCTCAAATAAGAGATAACAAACGAAGAGTTCGTAAAACTAATGTTTATTATAAAAGAATAAAACGAAAAGTCGTTAGAAAAACGAATACAAAGCGAAAGCAACGAAAAAGAAAGCAATGAATAAAATAATGAGCGCTATCGCGCGGCTCAATTCCCCGCCGGGAAAGCCGAGCCATATCCAACTCCGGCCGGAAATCTGATTCCTATGCCGACTCGATGCCAATTCGCCGTCGGGAGCGGTTCGAAGCTCTGAATGCGATAATTGGGCCGATCGATGGCAACAATCGAGGGTTGACTGTCGATGCGGTTGTCGTCGTTTTGGTTCTTACGACGAACAGTGCGACGCTTTGAATATGCAGTCGCTGTCTGTAGTCGTTGTCGATGTGTCTGAACTTTCGGTTGTTTTGGTCTAACCTTTGGGCCGTTAGGGCTCGATGTCGCGAAACAATGGTTTTCGTTTAGTGCTCGTAAAGAGCGATCAGTTACTGGTTTACGGCAGTCTTTGAGAGTAATGCGGGGCTTTGTGTGAACGTTTGCTGCAGGACAGGACTGCGAGGAACGATGAGCGAATCGGGTTGTGTGCGGTTCTGCCGTTTGGCACGCGTGACAGGACTTAACGTATTTCGAGATATCGTCGTCACGGTTGGGCCACCAGTATTGGGAGGCTATGAGGCGCTTGGTTTTCTCAATGTTCGGGTGATTAGACTCGTCGTGGAATCGGTGCAAAACGTTCGCAACGAGTGAGGGCGGGACCACCAGTCGGTCGATACCATGATAGCGAACACTCGTAAGACCATTGAGTTTCCGAGGCTTTCGAAGCGCGTACACGTGCAGTTCGTTCTGTGCGGCAGCGAATTGGTCTTTCGTGCCGTCCATAGCGACTGGTTTTCGTGTAGCGTTTGAGGCTGTGCTCGTCTTTACTTGAGTGTTGCGGTTGTGTTCGATGTCTTCGTTAGAGTTGACAGTTGGGTCGGCCTGTACGTGGAGTACTGCGGGTGAGCTAACGACTGATACGTCTGTTTGAGTCGAAACGTCGTTCTCTTTGAGTGAGTTGTCGACTGTGTTGACCTGTGCGCTAGTGATAGCGGGTGGGCTAACATCTGATTCGCATGTCTGCGTCGACTCGTCTTTCAGTATTGGCGAATGCGTTGTATTGTCGATAAAGCGGTCGTTTTGAAGGACCTGCGCGTTGAGTATCATCGGCTCCATTGCTGTGAAGACAGTCTGGTGTTTGCAACTGAAGTCGATTTTGAGTCCGAACGCTTTGGCGGTGTCGATGCCGAGAAGCATATCGTGAGAGAACTTATCGCTGACTTGAAAGCCAATCCGTTTGATCTGGTCTGCGATTCGTAGGTTGACGTCAACTCGTCCGTCTGTTTTGACAAAACCTTCGAACTGTCGGAAAGAGATGGCGTATCGGGAATCCGGTCTGAGTCCTGCGCGTCTGGCCGAAGCCAACGACATGATGCTAACCGTAGACCCGGTGTCGAGGAAGGCTTTAAAATGGCGGCCATTGACAATGACGTCATAATACAAGAATCCGTCGACGAGTGCGGTGTTCACTGCGTCTATAGTTTTGGGTCGCGTCTGCTCTGCCTGGAGGTCAAGGCTAGAGTTGCCATCGGTCGCTCTCTTGTCCACACGGGTGCAGTCCCTCTTCCAGTAGAACTCTCGGACCCCATAGTCGAGACATCGAGGACACGGTGTGCGGGGCGGTCGGGAATAGTCAAAACGGTCGTCGTTTCCCTTCGTTTCATCCCTTTTACCGCTTTGCTTCTCATACCGTTTGCGGTTGTGTTTGTCTCTTTTGTCGTCCGTTCTGTCGTCCGAACCATATAAAGTGTTGTCTCCGAAGCGGTTACGGTTTCTGACGGCTTTTGTCTCCTCGATAGCCATAGCTATCTCGAGCCAGTCCTCGACCGTCTTTGGTCTTTGACTCGCGATTTGCTGTCGATAAGACTCAGGCATTCCGGTGGTTAGGAGCGACAGCTGCATGTCCTCCGGAGCTCCGGCTAACGTCATGAGTCTTCGCATATCGTTGTAGTATTCGTTAACGGTTTCGCTCCTCTGAAGCCTTCTTTGGTTCACTTCTCCTATACGGTTGGTAGCTGTGCGACCAAAACGTTTGATCATTAGCGCGCGAAACTCGATCCATGAGATCGACTCTTCCCGCGGAATGACTTCTATTGCGTACCACTCGAGCGCGTCGTCGGCTAAGTGTTTTGGAAGTGCTTCGAGTCTCTCTTCGTCTGAATACCGTTTGGTCACGGCTTCGTATACATT
The DNA here is from genome assembly GCA_034693305.1 of Eueremaeus valkanovi. Classification (NCBI taxonomy): domain Eukaryota; kingdom Metazoa; phylum Arthropoda; class Arachnida; order Sarcoptiformes; family Eremaeidae; genus Eueremaeus; species Eueremaeus valkanovi. Next base: position 25,638 of record JAQIWA010000734.1, read on the forward strand.
GAGCCACTCGTTGACTCTTAGTGCAGATTTGGCGCCAACAAACTCCTTACACAGGACTGTTCCCAGTCTGTGTCTTGGGTTTGTCGGGTGTGTTTCTGTAGTCGGCGGTAGTGCTGACCCGTCACCGAAGTCATATCTCTCCATTCGACTGGCATTTCGTTGGACTGCCGGCGCCGCACGCACTGAGTGACTGCTGTGAGCCGCTGCTGTCGTCGGCACAGGAACCTGATTGAC
>JAQIWA010000735.1:0-25870 GCA_034693305.1 Eueremaeus valkanovi
GAAGTGAGTCTATGTATGAGACATACATTTATTGTGTTAAGATTGGCCATTATTACTGGCCATTTTCACATCACAGGCGAACAGGAATATACAGTAGTAATGTATGTTTATGTTGAACCATGGTTATTGTGTACTAATCGTTATTATGTACCAAATGCTAAAACCAAAATCCTTTTCCATAGAAACTAATGGTTATTATTAATAACTTATTATAAACCAATAGATGAGACAAAAACGCTTTATTTCAATGCAAATCTTAATGCTTATTATGAACTACAGTATAATGTAAGCAATGTTTTAGTTAATCACTCACTTATTAAACAAAGTGTGAGTTTATTTGCAAAGTGTTGACAAAAAAGGAATAAAAGGCAGACTTTAGACCTACTCTTGGATACCTGTCTGGCCTTAAGAAACGGTAAATATTCAATACAGAACGCGGAGCTTATCAGTGAACAGCACTGTTGTCCAGCACAGATCTAAGAAACTCAGCCATTGAATAGTTATGGCCCACAAGTGTATAACTTAATTGTGACGAAACGGCTTTTCGAAATTTTTTCATTCAAATCTTTATTATAAACTAATCGTTATTATGAACTTTTTTCCGAAACCAAACGAGTTTACAATAAACAAATTACTGTAGTGTAAAAATGATGTAGTGTACTGTAGTGTGATTATGGAAAAATTGAAAATCATAGCTAAAAAACGCTAGACTTTATATCAATAAATGTTAAGCTTTGATGTCATCGACTCATCGTATTCTAATGCTTCGACTCTATCACTCACTGGTCATAATTGTTTGCTTAACCAGTACACCGGCACACAGCGAACTGGCCACCCCCGTCCAGTTCATGTTTATGGAGTTAATATTCGAAATAATTATCAAAATATTGCTTGTATCAAAATTAAATTTCAAACTTGTCTAGACACAAAAAGAACCATCAACATCTATTGTAACATTCATAACATTGTTGTCATTTTTGAGCAAGCTGATATAATTTTACAACTTTATTCATTATGAGTTTCATAAATGTCTTTCGAGAAAATGAAATCAGGAATTGTTGACTGTTTTGTTGAAACTCTGGTTCAGAAGCATATAATAGAAATACGTTTGGATTCTCTATGAAAAACATGAAAACATCGCTCAATTGACTCCGAAATAAGTGACAAATAAAATGGATTTCAGTTCCCATAACAGAAAAACAAACTTAGAGTTCATGTTATGAACCAATCATTTGATTTTTGGGGTTAGGGTTAAAATCCAGTGCAGTGTACATAATGTGCATATATTTAAAATGTCATTCATTCGATGTGTTTTCATAGCACAGGGAGTGCGGGGACGGGCAAAGAGCAATGTCCGAAACGTCCTTCAGAGGCAGACAATCCTCCTTCAAACGTCTTTCCCCTCAACTGAACGGAAGCGTTACCTTCATATGTGTGGTTAGGGTCACAGAACTTATGCCTCATCCCTGAGCGCTGGGGAGGACAACGCTCTATAACTTTCAAACACACCATATATTTTGGTTTATGTCCTTCAGGACTGAATTTAGTAACCAAAGAGTTGAGCACTAAATCAAATCTCTTCCTGAACTCTCACTTTCAGATCAGGGAATACTGTAGGGATGTATTGGATGTGACTCACAGTCAGAGTGAGTGCTCTGCTCTCTGTGCCTATGCTTTACTCCAATCTGTTGCTACACTATTATAGCTGTATAGCTGTATATCTGTATTGAGTGCACATCAGAACCAAACCAATGCTAAAACATTTTATGCTTTACTTTTGCATAACTCTTAGAATATCACTGTTTTAGACGATTCCATAGTTTTTATATAAACAAATCAATACTTAATTTCTTTCTTTCTTTTTTCCTTTAACTCATTCATTCATTCATTTAATCGATTTGTTGATTACATTTCTATTTTTGGATGACTTTTAAAAAATCATTTGGTTTTTAATATTTAATAGAACTTTATTTCATTATTTTTTTTAATGATTGTGAAATAATTGGCTAATTATTAATTGGAAGTTATGACTCAATTAATTAATTTAATGTACATTTTGGGTGATTTAAGTAATGTTCGACTTCTTGTGTGCTTATAATCTCTTAGATATCAGTTAATTGTGTTGTTATTTAGTAAATCAAGTGTCGGCACAACATTTGCTAGTCGTCTGACCTTTTGCTCAAATTTCATAGAATTTATGTGAAAACGACTAAATGATATAAAAATGTTGACCAAGTTCAGTTACAGAATCTAATGATTACTTTTGAAATCATATTAAAGCTCATGTGCTCCTGGACTAATTCTTTTCTGGCTCATTATTTTTCTCATTGCTTCAATGTTTTACTCCATTTATACTAATCTTAATGAAAATTGTGCTTTCATTCAATCGTTTGTCAAAATTCAGATTAATTTTATTTAAAATTTTTCTCAAATACTGTTTTGAATTAAGAATTTATTTAGACTACAGTAATATTATATGTCCTATACATTACAGTACATACTGTACAGCAGTATTAGATCTTCAGCTTTAGGTTTAAGACAAAAGTTTCTGATAAGAAAAGTCTCGTAACTATTGAATCATTAGTATTGATACGAATTAATCGAAATCAAAGAATATTATTCGAAATGAATGAATAAAATAACTGGTATAACATTGAATCCAGTACAAAATCTGTTTACAGTATACAAGCTCATTAATTGCCATAATTATCTTATAACTCAATACAAACCCAAAAGTAATATATTTTGAAATCAAAGTAATATCCATTGGATTCACATAACAGAGACAAACATTTCCGCAAAGTTTTCCGAAAGAGTCGTTCAATTCTCGTAATGAACTTATACAGAGATATGATATGAAAGCAATGAATGTAATGATGAATTCACAGGTAGAGTACAGTACGAGTAGATAAAACAGTGCATTCATTCTTCCAAAGTCTTGCATCTGATTCGACTACAGTTCCAGAGGTGAGTCCATTGCGAGCTAATGCGAGAACTACTGTATATTAATCAGATTCACACAAGGCTTGTGCTCCGAGTTTGTAACCTTCGCACGAGTTTGAACTGTTGGAAGCGGTGGTGAACTCAACGTTCAGAGACTCTACTCGTGCTCTTAGGCTCACCGATAGCTCCCTTCTCCGTACTATTAGACTCATCCCTCTCGCCATCCAATCACAGGAATACCAAAATAGACTCTAAAATAACCGAATGTCTCGAAGGCTATGGAATAGACATATATGTAGACTTATACTGTATAAGTAGGTCATTAGTGGTGTACTAGTGCTGCAACACCATTGGATCCGGGCTTCAACCAAGAATATGAGCCAAATGTTCTGGTTTAGCACACATACAATGACTCAAAAGAATACTTAATTAAAAAGCGCTTAACATTGAAAACTGAATTCATAGCAAAAGAATTATTTAAATGTAATAATGATTAGCATTGTTAGCATTGACTTCATTTAAAGAGTTTTAGTTCAATGACAAATGCAATACTGTTTCTCCAATACCAGTGCTATTACTCGAAAATCTTAATTCAAATGACATTCCGTGTCATAAATATCACAATATATAAGATATTGTTCTAATCGATAGAGAAATCAACACAAAATATAAATGAAATTCATTTTTTAATTCAGATTTTATGAATCAATTGTTGATATAATTGCTATAAATGTATAAAAGCATTGGAATAATACAGTCGTATCTATAGTATTGACTGATTATAATATTCTCTGAATTAAATTCTGTCGTATATATTGACTAAGAGTAGATGTGCTCTGGCATTGGTAGTCAAGAGCACAGACAGTTTGTATTAGTTTGATGTAGAGTAGAGGCAAAGAGTAGAGAGAGAGAGAGAGAGTAGTGAAGGCATTATCGCATCCAATGCCAATGCCATCCAGATACATCGCGGAGAAGATGCGAACAGAAAGGGTAAATCATCAGGTAAGAGTCGAACCTTGAACCACTGAGAACAGCTACGGGTGGCCGTGAAAACTCTATGTCGACCTTCATTGCTGTGGACTGACACAGTTTCATGGGAACGCCTTAACCAACGATCGCATCCTAACCTTGGCTCCTATTGAACAGGACATCAGAAGCGCATGTTCTCCAATACGTTCCATACGTTCCGCTCGATTCTCTATTTTTCGCTGTTAGCGACAAAAGCAATGCCAGTCTTCCCAAAGTTCGTCTGAACATACGATTCTCCGCTATATTGGCGTCAGTTCTTACGTCAATCTCAATCACATTTCAAGTCATTCTTATATATCTTTTGCTTTTATTTTATTGTTTTTTGTCATTTCATTTCTAACATACGATTTGTTATTTAATTGAATTTGATTCCAATCTTACTTTCATTTTCTCTAATTCAATATACCTATAAACGGACCAGTGCAGTCTTGAACCATACCTGTGCACTACATTACAGTAAAGTAATTGAATATTTGGTTAATACTGTATTCTATTTATAAGATTCTTGAGTCACAGCAATAGACTTCCATTAATTCTGATTAAGTTTTTTCGATTAGATTTATATGAAATTGAAATGCATTTGAAGGACAGATATTAAATGTGAACAACAGATCGATAATTGTGTTCACATTCATACACAATATTGAGTGCACTTCATATCAGACTGTATTGAACGGTTCGGATACAGATTGTGCTGAAGTGGCTGAACAGCAAATACAGAGTTTATTTGGATTATATTCGGAGCAAATAAATCGAAATAAATAATTAAGCTCGAGTAGATTGAGTCTTTGTCATAGTCTTACCCTGGTTAATAATAATAAACTAACTTATAAACAAAGCTAAAGATAATATGGAAAAACATTATTTTAAATCATTTGAGACATTCGTTCAATAATAGAGTGATTTTATAAAAATATTTATATTTAAGATGAAGTGGGTGTGTTAACCAAGATTAACCAAGATTAAAAACTTCTAACATGATTCTTATAAATAAGGATAAAATAAATTATTTGTGTATTTTCCTGAATGTAAGCAAATAATTTAGAAAATAAGTTACAGTTTATAAGTGAATACCGTTTGCATAGAAAAGATTAGAAACAAATAAAGTGAGTTCAGAGACATTCAAACAAATGAACAAAAAATGTTTAAATAGTTATTAAACGATGTGATGATCTGAGAGTTAAGGGCGACTCCAGTATTACAGTAATATTTGAGAGTATCAGTGATAGGAGAGCACAGCCTTGGATGACCTTATAAACTGATTGTAAGCATTGGCATACTTTATAACTTCAGTATTAATAGAGAATCATTGCATACATAAGGCATACATACATAGTATGAGAGTTCAGAACGACTTAATTCATGCATAAAAAGAACAAAAGTTTTTGAACGAAATATAATTCAGAGCTGAGGTCACAGCTATTGGGAACTAAAAAGTGATGTTCGCCTTAATTAACCTCTGGATGGAGTCGAGTCTCTCTAAAGTGGAGTGTCGGCGGCCTTGCCTTACATCTGGCATCAGATCGGCACTGAAGGTCTCAGTGGTCTACTGGTGAGTGCAAAGTAGGTGACAAAAGTAGGTGAATGGGACAGTATTGAGGAACTGTGGGTCAGAATGAGCTCACAATTGAAGGGCACACCACTAGTTCGAGACCATTGTGTGCGAGTGTTTCCACTGTTTTGTTACCGATTCGATTTTGGGGTTTATAGGTTTCAATACCAGTGCCAATTCAGTGCCAATTCAGTGCCAATGAATGGGAATCTCTCTCTCACTCCAGTATTGGCCGAATTATAGAACTTTAGTTTAGTTTTTGTAGTTTAGAAAAGGCAGAGAATTTAGGCTAAAGGATAGGATTTAGTGTAAGTCATACACTGTATTCATATCAGAGTATCACTCCATAGATCTGCACTGTTCTCCAGTATACTGTAGGGATAGAGTACTCCCACCAGTACTGTATGCCAGTCCAGGCGTTACATCGAATTACCTAAATATAAGTTAACTTTTTCTAAACAAAGAAAGTGAACAAACAATTGGACTATATTTGGGGTTTGAGCCCAACATTGGGCACAACGAACTACTTTTGTCTATATTTTTATATTTTAGTTGTGTTTAAACTTTTTATTATTTAAATCCCATTTTTAAAGCCCCGATATATTAATATTGAGATCAATGTTAATTCATGTGTCCATTAGTTGACTCACATAGAGCTCAAAGACTCAGCCATTGCCCGAACGTGTGCCCAAAATGGCATTGTATGACAGTTCGGGCCAACACCTGATTTACTTTTCTATTTTCAAACTTGAGTTTAGGTTTGAGTTCAAAATGAATACAGATTTGACTTAATTTAGATCAAAATGAAAAGTCAATGAAAGCGATAATGTTTTCTATTGTTCCAGAAATAAAGTCTAGCCATAACCAAGTTTGTTCTAACTTAATACCGGAAACAATCTTCACATAAGGCAATTGACCTCTCCCTCAGTTTAAGTACTCTCACAGTCAGATAGAAATCTTATGACTTTTGCATTCATTTGCATTTCGTGAATGAATTGTTTTATATATTAATATGTTTTGTCATAAACTCAGGTATTATTATGAATGCCATAAAACCATATGATATGTTGGTTTAGTATACCGTAGACACCAAACAAAATATCAATTCAATAATCCATAACATTTTAAAATTGAATTTGACTTTAATTTATCAAAATTAAGAAAATATCTAATGATTATTAGTTGTGATGATCCGGATTCAACTAATATTCATATAATTTATTTTTATTCTAATCATAATTCAAAGTTTAAACCAAAGGCTAACTGTGTTGAACCAAATGGTGTGAATATAGTTTTTAATTTGGTGTCCATTTTTGGCTTTGTGTACGCATACCAAAAATGTCAACCTGGTTCATTTGACGTTTACAACTGAATATACCCTATTTCATTTCCATTGCATAGCAAGGTTAAGTCAATACTGTACAACCCTTGCATTGAGTCATACAGTATAGCTGATACAGTACACTTACCGCACGATCAAACAGTCCTAGCACATAGCCCTGCACATTTTCATTGTTATCATTGATTATGAATTTTGATTTAATTTTTGTGTAATTTTAATCGAATTTAAATCCTATTTATTTAATGTGAAAATATGTTTTCAAAGACAGATCATTATTGAATAGAAATATAAATAAATAATAATATAATTAAAGATTAATTGCTATTAATATAAGACTTCAGAGAATCTCAGTATTGATCGGAAGGTTCGGCACAAACGCGAGCAATGAATTCCAGAATATAGATCTGGAGCCTAATCTCAGTCGGGTTGTTGGTCACGTAGAAGCCGGGTACTCCAGCCCTCTCGAGGGTCACCTGTTGGTCACTCACCTGAAGACCACATTCGTGTACAGAGTATTTGAAAATTAATTACAAGAAAATGCATTTCAGAGTTGAGTGCGGACTGACTGACCACTTGATCCAATTCGATGATTGTCTTCATATCTATTTTGTTGGTCTCTTCCTCTATATGTCGGTCCAGTTTCTGACCATTCAATCAATAATCAATTGATTAATAATAATAATAATGAAATGCAATGCATGGGTGGATGAGTACCCGCTCTTCTGCGGCCACTTCTTCGGCTGTGAGACTCGAGTCCTGGAGAGCCAGTCTGTGCTTCTTCTGGAGCTCTACTTTCATTTCTGACCAACCATTGAATGATTGAATGATTAATAAAATTAATATTAAAATACAATAAAAAGCAAAATCTGTTGAAAACCTCTGTATTTTCCGATGGATTTCATTCTTCGCTCGAATAACGTCTTTTCGGTGATGTGTTGGATGTCCTTAAGTCCGGACACAATCTTAGCGATGGCGTCGTCTAACAGACAATTGGCTAAATTGGATAACAATTCGTATGGCATTCGCTGTTGATATAGACTGAGAGGAAGACAATAGAAGACAATAGAAGACAATTGAGAGACAAATGAGAATTGGTTTCAATTGAGTGACAATCGATTCAATACTTCGGCAATTCTTGAGCCAATTGTTGCAACTCTTTCTGCAACTCATAATGTCTTTGTTGCAGATGTTCTTTGCGTATCAGCTCTTCATTTGATTCAGTGGTCAAATAGTTATTCATTGAATTGAATATAATTTTCAATCAAAACAAATGCAAACAAAACCGAAAACATAAACAAAACGACTCCTTATTGTCGTTCAAACATAACGTAAGCTTTGAATTCATATTATATTAATTCAAAACTCTTTTACTGTTTATTAATATAATATTTAAACCATTTTTTGCTTTAATTAAATAAATACTAAACTTTGAGCAAAAATTTGCTAAAAATTAAACAATAATTCCTATATATAATCAATGGATTGATCAGTGGATTAAAACTAATTTTATTTCCTACTTAAGCCAATAAGCCGGGACAAAAGTTTTTATTTTACGAATTTTATAATCGAATTTGAGCCGGACACTTCACCAGATTTCCTATATTTTTCTAGTGGTTGAAAGTTCTCGCTCAATAATAGGGAGTGGTATATACAGAATACGCCCTGAGGTCAAAACCCATGGCCTTAATGCCCCCTATGTTGGCGAAAAATTGTGGCACAAAACCACTGTTTTGGTGCCCCCCTTGATCTTGGAAATATTTTTCAAAATACCCCCTGACATTTTAAAGCTTGCACATCCCTCCTCAAGAACCACTTATTTGATAGACTCTCCAGGTTAACTAAATGGATTTGATCGGATCAATCTTGGTTTTGATATTATATTTGGCACAATAGGACAGACATTTATTTAAAAATTAAATGAGCCCTCTCATTGAAGAATGGATCGAATTTTATAGAACTGGTCGGTATTAAACGAAATATTAATTTTGAATTTACCTCAAAGTGCTTTCAAATTACAAAATCATTAGAAATTGAATTGAATTTAATATTTTTCTTACAGTACTTCAGCTTTAAATAATTTTTTGCAGAGATGTCCAAAAAAGTCGTTATATTTCATAAAATTTTCAAATTCAAGACCAAATACTTAAAGAGAAGTTCCTGTGCTGTCTTAAACTGCAGTATAAACACAATATTAGCCTAATCTCCCCTTGCGTATTTGATTTTCATACTTAAGATTAGTATAAAATAATATTGTGCAAGCTATAAAATTGAGTATGAGGGTGCATTTGGAGAATTTCACCGACAATTTTGCCTAACCTAGGCGTTATAAAGGGCAAATTGTTTCGATCTGATGGGAGTATTTTGTATGAAATATGTGCTGTACTATTGATTTGGTATTTCTTACTTTTGAGAATTGACTGAACTTTATATGATTCGACTGTAATATTAAATTAAAAATTGCGTAAAATATATACTGCATTTGATATTACATTTTCCACTTCATTATTATTCATATAAATGTATTCATATTTTAATAGTCTTTTTTTGTATTGAATTTTTGAACATTTGTCAAGTTTTCCAAGAATTTAAATGTTAAAAGTCTATTGGATTTGATATTTCATGCATCAGATCTCACTTCTCTAAAAATATCTCAAAATATTTTTTAGAGATTTTATGAGAATTGTTAGTAAATTAACGCTTTTTAAGACGATTTCATTGTATTTATATTTTAATGCTTTTGGAGTTATAGTCAAAGTGTTTTCAGACCAGAAGAATAGGTAGAATGGGTTCAAATCTATATTTAATGAAAGCTCAATGAATTATAGTTATAATAATAAAGTTTTTCGATAAATATTAATAATTGAGTCGAGAGCTATGGCATACTATAATTTCAGTTATATTCAGTGTTAGTTTCAGAATATAATTCATTGTTTCTATAACTATAGAGCAGTGGATCGATCGATAAGTTGAATGCAATGCCGTTGAGTAGACAGAGAATTGCAGTCAAGTTATTGCAAAGCAGAGAGAATTTAATGTTTTAGTTCTGTTTCTTACGACGAATACGCCATCGAATTCATTATTGACTTAATATGTTTTTACATTCAATATTAATGCATTAAAGCTCATTGAATGCCATAGTATTATAGTATTCGGGGTCAGCACTAGTGAATACCAGTTCTTGTTGTCTATAACGCGCTCTCAATCGCAAACAATATATCCGAGAGTTTCAAAGAGAAAGCGACGTTCAGTTCAGTTCAGTTCAGAGTCTGTTCTCTCTTAAGAATATTCTGTGATTCTGTACATACTTTAGTGTACAGTAGTAGTGATCAAATCCTGTATATATAGAATCATTTCGTGAAATAATGTCTGAATTATGATAAGTAATTGATTATATGATTCCATATAAACCGTTTCAATTCAATGAAAAGACAGAATTTTCGCTGAAATTTAAATATAAATAAATTGATTTTTTAGTCACTGAACAAAATATGAAACTCTTGGACGTGACGTCTGTCCCCGACTGGTATGGAGACAATAAATTTATTCGCAAAGGCTTTCGACCGCCAAAAGCGTCGTTCACTTACTGTTTGAAGTCTTCTCTCTTCAATTTCCACAACGAAAGCGGAAATATCTTCACTCATCTGATCGGTTCACTTCTGTTCGCCTTTCTTTGGTACCATTCAATCAGTTGTAATGCTTACCAGAACTTTGGTCTCATCGATAAGTTTATTTTCGGCGCTTTTTTCGTTGGAATTATCAGTTGCCTAATGATCTCAACTCTGTTCCATACATTCCGGTGTCATTCCAGACGTGTTCTCAAATTATTCGCAAAGTAAGTGATGCTTACACTGTATTACACAATACTAGTATTGATATTATTCACTCTTTTCATAAATTAGTTTTCTATCAATTAATTCAAAATAAGTTTAAAATCGATCTTATATACAGTTAAGGACTTTAATGGTTGTCTGATTGAGATTAAGATGTTTTTTGTATAGATTTCTAAACAAAAAAAATGGAATAAAAATAATTAAATTTATTCTTATTGTAAAACTATGTTTTGGTTTTAAAAGTATATACTTTTGAAAAAAAATTGCTCAAAAAATAGCAAAATTGATACAACGTGTTAGTACGGGTCGAATAAGTTTTAATTGATCTACAGTAGTTGGATTCGAGTAACTGTGCAAAAGGCGAGCGCGAGCTCAACAATTAAATTCTAACGAATTAATGCAGACTTTATTTGCCTGAACTTTATGTAGACTGGATTACTGTGGAATAACTTTACTAATCGCGGCATCATTTGTGCCCTGGATTTACTACGGCTTCTATAACTCACCCATGCAACGCAATGTCTACCTGTCCTCAACTGTATTCCTATGTATGGCGTGCTTTACAATCTCACTGTTCGACAGATTCAGTGAACCAGAGTTACGGAAAATCAGATGTTTTGTATTCTTATTGAATGGATGCTCAGGTAGTTTAGGGAAAATTGAGTCAATAATTGAGTGAATGAATTAATTTTGATTTTAACAATCATTTAATGATATCATAGCTATATTCCCGTGTTTTCACCTCTACTGCCAGCTCTATATGTTCGGACCGACAGCTTCTCAGTTGGCATTCAAATCATTAATACTATTGCTTCTGATGGGAAGTCTTTATATAATGGGTGCCCTATTCTATATGTATAAAATACCTGAGCGCTTGTATCCGGGAAAATTTGATTTATGGCTCAATTCTCATCAAATATTCCATACTCTGGTCATTATAGCAGGTATTATATACTTCCACAGTATGTCACTGATGGCTGAGGCGAGGCTTAACCACAATATGCATCTCAACAACGATTTGGCTTTTTTGGAGAATTAAATAATTTATTTATATATAGAAAACATGTTATCAAATATATAGTAATTTTAAATAATGAATCACTCGATTAATGATTGCACAGAATTATTCATAATTTTGCGAAACTATTTGAATAAAAGATTAATCAAATTATTTGTTGAAATTCTGTTGTAATCAATCTCTAACTTAATAATAATAGATATCCAGACTCTTGAATGCCCCATATATTTTCAAACTACAGTAGCACCTAAAGGACCACTATTGAATTTTATTCATATTTGGCCAAGAATTAAATTAATTCCACTGAATATCTACAGTACAGTAGTAGAGCAGCATTTTATAGGATTAATCAAATATTGTATTTATAAGATTGCGTTCAGAGGAGAAAAATTCAAATATTAATATAAAGAAGTTTTAGGTGGATCAATTTGTTGTCATATAGACTTGAGTTACTTGAGTATATGAATTTGAAATAATAGGAAATTATAAATGCATCCGATTTATTCAGATTGAGCAGGGGTAGATCTATTCATGCAATTTGAGTTTATACGTCAAACTATGGCCTTAATTGAGATTATTTTCACGAGAAAGCAATAATGAGGGTATTTTTTGATTGTTTATTTATTTGCGGGAAGAATTGGCATTTGGCCCAGGGTCAAAGTGGTCGAGTGGAACCCATCGTTTCAGTTTAGCTGGAATTTAAAGAATTTCGCCGAATCATTGACTTTGAGATCAATAGCAAAGAAATAAAAAAAAATTTTAGACTCATTTAGTACCAAGGTACTGACCTGAAACTTGATATGCTAACACCACCCGGGGGGGGGGGTTAAAGATCTTTTCATTATTTCGCAATACTTATTCTCATTGAACTCAATTCACGCGCAGTTTTCTATTCAAGAATCAATTAAATCAACTGAAATATAATTTGAAAATAATTTGTTAATTGATTTTGTCATTAATTTCTATCAAATGAAGACAATCACTAAATGATGGAAAACACAATCTGTTATTATTTGTGTTGTTTCGGATGTTTTGGGTTCTGTTGTCGAAGAAAATTCGTCAAAACAGGGAAAACTATAAAGAAGTCAAAGACTTTGAAAATCATAAGTAAGATAACCCCCAAAGACAGGAAAGTCGTGCCAATGACCTCTGACCCGTTGAAAGTAAAGACATTGGAAATGACAAGATTTCATACCATTCCTAATCAAAAGTTTAAGACAGAAGAACAAGTGATAGCTTCGTATGGGTTTAGTCTCGGAAAGGAATTAGGAAAGGGATCGTTTGGAACGGTATACTATGCCCGACATAAGAAGGAAAATATAGACATCGCCTGCAAAGTCGTGAACATTCCCGAAGAAGTGGACAAAAAAGATAAAACACAAAAAAGACAGCGAATGAAAATACTGAAAGAAATCAAAAACGAATTATTCATTCTTCAGAAGTCAAGACATCCGCACATTATTCGTCTGATCCAACACTTTATCATAACTAATAACAAATCGCCAAAAGTGACCAAACTTTACATCTTTCAGGCGTTGGCCGTAAATAAAACATTGAGCGATCTGCTGGATAACGAGGGTCCTTTTGATGAGAAGACCTGTAAGATATTCTTCGCACAGATATTGAGTGCACTGTCGTATATGCACAGCAAACACATCGCTCACAGAGACCTAAAGCTATCGAACATTCTTTTGGACGAATCGCAGGACGTTTTGGTCTCAGACTTCGGGTGCAGTCGAGTGGCATATCGGGAACGAGAGGACAGAGTACTCACTTCGAACACGTTTTACGGAACTCCTCCTTATATGGCACCGGAATTACTGGAGAAAAAGAAAAGTTATGATCCGTTGGCAGTGGACGTGTGGGCTATGGGTGTCATACTATACGTGCTGTTCAACAGACAATATCCGTTCCCTTTCGTGATGAAAGACATCGCAACCAAACAAAGAGCGATCAGACGTATGAACCAAAAGAAGTGGAAATTTTCTGACCAAAAGATATCTGAACCGAGTCTTGAGTTGTTTGAGATTTTGAACCTAATGTTAGAACCAATTCCTAATCAGAGACCAAAAGTATCACAACTTTGCCAAAACATATGGATTAGAGATGAATATAAAAGAGTGGAACAGAAGTGCAAACAATTTCAATAATTTATTGTCAAATATATAAATCAAATATTCATTGCTATTATAGTCTACTTATTGTTTGTTTTATTTAAATCTTAAATAATTTTAAATAAATTATTAAAATTGAATAAAAAATAATTCTTAATCTTCTTTGTGTTGGTTAACATTGCGGAAAGTATGCAGAGGGCAGGTATGGTCGTTCACCAAAGACCATCTGAGATAAAAAAAAATTTAAAAATATTCTTTGAATTCTTAGAACGATTTCAAAAGTAATTGAGCTATAATTGAATTGAGCAAAGCATCTTGATCCAACTTTGTCTCGTCAATGATTTCACTTATTGTCAGTATTTGCGTTATTTTCAGCTTGATAGTTTAGTATACTAAACCATTTATTGTTGAACTATATAAAAAATAAGCAAGATAGATGAAGTGCTGAAATAGATGGCCCGGATTAATAATGAATGACCACTTCTGCTCTAATAATGATTTTTATATTAAACGTTAATTTCATTGAATTTATTTCTTGTCATCATTTGCTTTGCAGACATCGGACACACATTTCTCTTCGAAGGCTCTGTCAAACCGTCTTTGCAGAAGACATGACCACAAAGTGTTGACACAATCCTTCGCTTTTGGTTCACAACATTAATTCTGTGCTCTAAACGAATGCTACAAAATATATCGCTTTTCAGTCTTTTGTTCCAATCCTTTCAACTATTCTCTCAGAGACTTATTGTGTTGTCTTTCTTACTCTTATTTATTACTCTTTTCTTATTTATTAATTCGTTATCTTTTCGATCAATTCCTTAACCGTTATTAACTGTATTCAAGTTTTAGTTTTTTTAAGTATTAATTATTTTTAGCTGTTTTTAATTCTATATTTATTTAATTATTTCTTTCGTATTTCTACAATTTCAAAGCTCTGGGTGTTTTTTTTGGCTATACCTCGCACATTAAAATTAGTTTTAGATGTTATCAATAATTAGTCAGAAGAGCTCTCAAACATAGATTTCAGAGCGAATTGAATTCAAAGTACAGACAAAGTCAAAAGTGTGTGACCAAATCTGAATAATACCTGTTATCCTATTTTTGATAACTTCTTATCTCTTTCGATAATTTCATATCAGTTTTGATTCAAATAAACTTTTAACACAAGAGTTGAGTTTAGGCTAATTTTCTGAATAAATTATTAAACTTTTAATCAAAAATTATTTGATTTCAAACTCATATGAAATCATCGAAAGAGATAAGAAGTTATCAAAAATAAAATACAGTAATAATTATTACTGTTGAACACACTTTTGACTTTATCTGTACAATACAAACAGTCTATAAGTAAGAGATTGATCTGAAATAATGATGAAAAGAGTGCTTTCATATAAAATTTTCATTATCATCCTGGTTATTTAGTTCTAGCAATTAACTGATTTTTTATTCAAATTTTAATACATTTTTAATTGTATGTCATTTTCTAGAATAAAGAAATGGATTCAATAGAAAACTAATTGATTGTCATTTGATTACCACTTGACTACAAACGTAAAGTCAATGACCAACTAATGTGACAAATGCTCTCAACTATATGTCAAATATATACAGAGTATATAAACAGAATTTAATAATTTCAAAAACATTTGATACGAATTTTTTGACTTTTTTACTGATTATTGACTGATTCTATGAATATTTCATAACTTCTTTACATATCTGATGAATCGAGTGAAGAATCATTGCCTCAATATTTGACTCTTCAACTGATCTGATCTAAAAAATATATTTTGTTCAATAAAATAGATTTTGCTTTTAGTCTCAGAATTCAATTGAGCCAAATATGAATTTATTTTAAAGAATGTACAATAAGTAGACAATTAAAAGAATGTCGGCTTCATAGCTATAATGAGCAAGTTGAAAATTAAGAATATTCACTTTATTATTGAAATTATTGATGTCAGAGAAACTGGTGCTTAAATAAGATGCTGTAAATCATAATAAAAATTCATTTCTATTTTTAAACTTAGATTTTAATTAAAAATCGCGCATAAAGTGATAAATTTAGCCAAATTCCTATCCATTAATAGCCATCACAAGTATATTAACAGAATTATAATGACATCAAAATTATTATCGAAGCATTTTATTTAGAAAAAGAAGAACCTTGTTCATTTAAGTCAAACAATCCGAATAAAATTTGAAGTTATATAACATTATTATTAGAATATCTAGAATTTTAGTGAACAAAACCAAATCATTATAATTACAGCAAAGAGTTAATGCTTTCCGCAATCATTTGTATTTCTATAATAAGACTAATAATTATGTCTTTTCGTGATTTTGATAATATTTTCTTTTAAGAATTTAATGACATTTCGCACAATTGACGTAATATTATGACAAGTGATTAGCTGTTAATGAGTTCGACATTAGATTATAATAGCGTTAAATGAGTTTAATTATGACATTAAACGTACGAATGAAAGAAAGGTTCATAAAATATAATTGGGTTCCAGTGTCTCATTGTCTCACAGTCTGATTGAGCCTAACGACTGTCATTGCATCTCATGTCTGATCCCATTCTCATCCCTTTTCAAATCGATTCTTATCTTCATTTCATTATTGATCGCAATTAAACTCAATTCCTATCAAAACTCGTTTCCATTCAAACACAAGAAGTGCCAAAAACAGACACTCAGACATTGGGTGGAACATGTATATAAATACATACCCTGATCCTTTCTTTTCTGCACAGTCTCCTTATGTCAGCTAAGGTTTATTCTCCAATATATTTCTTTCGCTTTTAACAATCAGAGCATCACTTCTGACGTTCACTTCAGTTGAGTTCAGACTCTGTTCACAACATTTTCTCCACTAAAGAGATGTAATGTTCGTATGTATTGAGTGTTTGACTCAGAAAAGAGATTAGATGTGTCTCAGAGACGATATGATGTGATGTTGGATGCGGTCAAAGTGCTCTTCATACTAACTGGTGCCTCGACGTACCTTGGTAATTATGACATTTCAATTACATCTAAATTGTTTTCTAATTGAATTTTTATGAACTTTTCAAACGAATAATTTTAAGTTATTTTTAGTCAAATATAATACAAATTAAAATAATAGACTCAAAGACTCAATGACTCAATGGGTATAAGAATGAAAGCTTTGCTTTGTTTAAGAACTCTTTGATAGTCTAAGAAAAGCTTTTAAAAAAACATTTTATATACTTTCCGAATACTTAGATTTATCAATGTGATCAGGCTCGAATCAGTGCATTGATAGTAGTTTGAGCTTGCACGTCCTCATTCTTGTGCTTAAGGTAAAAGCGAAATGACTTAAAGCGGAAGAATGAGTGATGTTTTCAAAGATCTATACTTTTGTTTTGTTATCTTTTGAGTCTTTCTTTCGCCTCATTTGTATCGCATTTCACTTTGAGTGACGTTCCGATCAATTGTTGTCAAGTTTTGCGCGAGAATTGCGTTTTCGCACAATTTATCAAAACATAATACGATTGAAAAGTATAAAAAAAATATCATTAAGTTGTGGTCTCTATGTGTGAGCTCACGATCGATACGAAAGTGAAAGTAATTATTTGTCATTAATTATTAAATTCAATATATTTTCAATCATTAATCACAAAAGATATTCCAAATATTTAATTAAGTTTTGAGGAAATATGACTTTTAGCTCAATTTTGTACTTTTAGTCACAAAATACGTCAATATTGGCGTAAATCGCGAGCAAATGGATCCCGAAGTGCATTCCCGAGAAATGACAGAAACTAATGGTTTGTGTGCTATGTCTTGCAGTATATAACCTCAAATTGAATCCATTCCATGTATGCATAGAGTTCTGGCACAAAAATATTACGCTTTCGGATGGATTGCAAACCACTGAAGATGTTATCGATGAAGAGGTAATTGACATAAAGATCAGAGATTAAGAAGTAGAAGGCCTGACAAGAATGGGAGTCATATTATCAGTCAATAGCTCTCACTTTCATAAATACTTTTTATGACCACTTAATCGTCAGTTAGACTCGAATTTCAGTAGAACTTCTCTACATAGCCAGGGGTGAGCAGAAGGAGGGGTTAAGGCTTTAACCACTTTGAACTACCTTTTATACATCGATATAAAATGTCGGCTAAAATATGACCGAGATTATAAAAATATTTGTTGCAAGCTAAAATAGCGTTTAGATGATTTCAATTGATTTAAAATAATCAACAGTACAGTACCTACAGTATAATACAGTATTTAATACGTTATTATTATGTTTTGTACTCATTGACTTTCGTCAGAATATAAACTCAATCATTAAATTAATAGATTTGACCAGGTTAAATATGAATCTACGTAAACTCAGGAAAAAAAATCCTCAATTTTAGACTATTTGCGCAATTTATTGCCCGAATATTTTGCTCATCACTGGTGCAGAGCTACTGCAGACATAATATAATTTTTATTCTCAATACTATTTAATGGATAAGTCGATGGAAAGACTATTAAAACTTTATATTCTTGAGCGCATAGTATAAGAAAACTAACCGAAGAGTAATTTCGAGCAAAAGAAAGTTGAGTTGAGTTGAGTTTGCAAACCAAATAAGTTATGGTTTTCTGCATTTAATGATGAAATATTAATACAACAAATATAACGAATTCAAATACTTAAGCAAAAGATTACTGAAAAATTTTATTCTTGTCATAACTCATACACTGTATTGCAAATGTTTTTCACATACAGTATAATAATAATAATATTTTTCTCTTATATAAGAAATCAGAACTTCGGCCAATGATTGCAAAGATTGGCCCAATTTTTGAGTTATTATTTGTTAAAATATTTAATTACTTCGACAGACACTCAAAGAGTGGACAAATGGATCGCTTGGAGTGTCGTTAGAAACAACTTATGACGTGCAGGTCTTGGAGGAGGACAGGGATTTGCCAAAGAGGCTCTTACAAGTAAGCCAGAGATTATGAATGCATTAGAGTATCGCTGACTCAGTACTGCTTTCTTGTTTCGGATCTGTTATCAGATCAAAGAGCTGACAATCGGCCAAAAGTCAACGGAAGGCGTTATGTATTTGCTTGCAGGCGATGGAGTGGACGACGACATGCCTGAGCGGAGCAGGTTTGCCATCAATGCCTTCACAGGCGAACTGTTCCTCATCGCTGCTCTCGATCGCGACCCACCCAATGGCAGGACTCTGTTTGAGCTTAACATCACTGCTGAGGATGACAAGGGTCAGCTACTGGAGGGTTGTGCTCGGGTTAACATTCGAGTGAAGGACATCAATGACAATAAACCATATTTTCCGCGCGAAAGCTATTCGGGTTCGGTCTCAGAGAATAATGAAGTGGGAGTCGAGATAATGGCATTGAGTGCAGTGGACAGTGATTCCAGTGATGTCATCAGATATGCCATCGAAATGAATAGAGTGGACAGCAGTGGACAACTCATATTTGAAATCAACGAATTGACCGGAACTATATCTGCAGCGGTATGTTGTCTCGACCGGGAGGTCATTGATCGCTACACCCTCAAAGTGTGCGCCACTGATGGTGAGGACAAGACCTGTGCCCGGGTCACCATTATTGTGAGCGATCAAAACGACGAAACTCCGAAATTCACGCGCAAATCGATTGTCGTTGAGATAAGTGATCGGGAACTGAATGCGGGCCGAGTGCTGACCAACATTTCTGTAGTGGACAACGATTTAGTGACCACTAATCGGTTTGCGTATAAAATATTAAATTTATCTCATTTTGCGAAATACTTTTCGGTCATTATTGGGAGTGAAGCACAAAACACAGCACTTATAGTCTTATCGCGTAATATGAGTCTGAAGTCTGAGCTCTTCTCTCAATCAAACTCTTGTGATATTTCACTCACTGTTGTGGTCACCGATTCGCTGGACTTTACAGATGAGTCGAGAGTTGACTACTGTTCCATTGAAATAAGAGTCTCGAAAAGTGCAGTCAGTTTTGAAGAGACGAGTAATGCCAATGAGCACAGAGTGGACAACGGAAGTGAAGTGATTGACAGGAATGGCACAAAAGTAAAGCGACAAAATGCCACCCAAAGAGTTGGCATCATTGGCGGCAAAGGCAGTGCAATACTGTTGTGGTCACTGTGTGTGGCAGTGGTTGTGTTGCCATTGATTTCACTCATCATTTGCTTTCATTTCTGTTATATTAAACGTAAAAAAGTTAAACCAAATGAAGTACAAACCGAAAGCGAATCCGATTTAAGAGATGGAGTCATGACATATGATTCAGAGGGCGGGGAAGTTGACCACTGGTCGTACGATTTGACACCCCTGCAGATTATAGTACAAACTCATGTTCTACTGCCCGATGTCTGCAGTAAAGAGATTGGAATAGAGAGACAACAATAGGAGTAATGAGAGAGCGATAGAAGTATGCAATCGATAGATAAAAGAGTTTTCAAAGCTTTGATTTATTGGCAAAATATGAGATAAAAAGAGCATAAAAATGGTTTCGGAAATAGTTTTGACGCAAAACAGGAATTAATTAAAAAGTTTTGTTCCAAAAAGACAATGACTTTTCTTCTGATTGGTTGGCATTTAAGCCCAAAAAAATGTTTTTATACTAAAAAATGGATTTTCAGCGTAAAAACTATTGATTTTTAAGAGAAATAAAGACTTTATCGCAAACTCTTATAATAATATAAAAGCTCTTTAAAAGAGTTTTAATGTTTTTCTTTAATAATAATCTCTTTTTCTCTAAAAGTCTTTACTTTTCATCAATTCAGACATACATTTCCACTAATAACAGATAATTGCGTTCAATTTCAGGCTCACATTCTCTCTCTTAACAATTGATTCATTGCATTGAATTCATTGAAACATCCGATCGATTGCACTGAGAATTGCGTTAAGAGTTGTGTTTTGACACAAACCCAATCGATTGGAGAGCTGTTGGCTCTTTTGGTCACAAATGGTTCAGTACTGTTCAGTACTGTTCAGTACTCTTCAGTACTGATCTCGAGTCGCGTCTCGTGTTTTACCAGTCATTTGTAATGCAATGCGAATCGAATCAAACGAATCGCGAGTTTTTATGTGAACTCATTTGCAGAACTCAACACAACTGAACAGAACTGAACAAAATGTAAGGATTTTTGAAATCATTTTTCATTTTTAGCAAAGCATTGAATCGAAAGCGAATTTCAGTTCATTTGCACTAAAGTTCAAACACTAACGCAATAACTTGGGCTCACATTAGCTAACATAGCGCACACATCCTCTATCTTCGCATCCCATCTCTATCTCAGCATCGCATCTAAACTCCTGTGCCGTTCAATCTTTTCTATTCTATACAATAACTTAATAAAAGTGAACAAAAAATGCAAAACATTTGAGAGAAAATCAAAAATAAAGAGAAAAAGAGTAGAAAAGAGTGAAAATATTCAATAAATTTATTGCTGAGGAGAGCGTGCGATGCAATCGAAGTGAATGGCATTGAATTGTATTGAATACTGAACTACAATACAGTATGGAATAGCAGTGCCTAACAAACAAACGCTATGCGAAGAGACGCCCGAAAGAGTGTTTCACTGCAGCAGTAGTTCTCTTCAATTCATTAATAATAAGTTTTGAAACAACAGTATAATCAGTGACTTGTCTGGCGTCCGATCCGGCAAATCATTATTATTATTATACTTTTGTTTTGTTTTGTTTTGTTTTGTAAGTAATTTTAAACTCGTTATGCTTTGAGGGAAAAGTGAGAAAAGTTTTGAGAAATGAAGAAATCATCGAATGATTGGATGCGAAGACCAGAAAGCAAAGCAAAACTCGGAGTCAGAGGAGAAGAAATGAAACAAACATTTTATAGAGATCTGAAACACATTTTCCTTATGTTTTTTATATATAATTCGGGGAAAACTCGAAAAAGATTTCGAACATTTGTTTTGAGTCTAAAAATGTCAAAAAAGATCAAAAAAGAGTTTTTTCAGGAAAGCAATCGATATTTCAATCATTAATTGAGACATAAATTCATAGCAAAATAGAAAATATGTTTTGAATATAAAAACTATTGAATCGATATTTTTGCGCGAATTTGACAGAATTTGAGTCAATTTAAAGCGAAATTTGATCAAAGAGTGAAAACAAAACTCAATTTAAATATGCTTTGAATTATTTGAAGTGTTTTCTCAACAGAATATTCGCTAAGAATAATATTTTTATTCCCGAATATATATATATTTAATTCTGTTGAGCCGAATGACTTGAACAGTTAGTGTCAGCACTACTATCACTACTATTTTCTATATTTTAAGATTGCGCTCAAATATGTCGAGCTATTAGCCAGGGATGCACACAAAGGACTTCCTCTTAAACTCATGACTCTTTCAAAAAATTTTCTTTTTATTCGATTTATACTGAATTCAAGTGAATGTTAAAGTATTTTAATCAAAATTTATTATAATATTATATAAAATAGACTTTAGATTTAACGGAGAAATAATTTTTTACCAAATATAAGGAAATACTCAAAGAATACAAGGAGTGTATTGGTATCCCAGTTGAGCATTACTGAAATTATTTTCCTTTCTTGTCATTTACTTTAAGATATTTATCTTTTTTTTTTTGTAAAAAACTTTTATATTTTTATTTTCCATCAAATTATTTTCTGAATGAATCGAAAGTACTTTTGACTCCAAAACTCATTTCAAATCCCATTCATTAATCACTTCTGCTTTGGTATTGATTTTAACCTTATATTTGTTATTCCACTCTTTCCTCAAATAAAAAAATATTGATCTCAAATGAAATATTTTATTCAATAAATTCAATGAAAAACATATTCTAGTTTTTGGAATAATGTGCGGATTTTTTTTTGTCTTAAATTGATTTCAAAATAAATCCATTTATTTATTCATTGACTGTTTACTAAACTATAAAAAGTTATATAAAATGTTTGAACCAATACTGAAGTTTATAATAACTTAAATAGTTTTAAAAATACTGTAGTTCTGTATATTTGAACAACAATTTAGACAAATATTAGTTCAGAGAAATGAGCAGGTTATAATTAAAGAAAGTTATTTCCGGGTTTCCCAACTATAGTATAGGATTTTTGCCTAAAGTATAGTTCGAGACTCAGAGTATCAGCCGTTAACTCAGAATCCAATAAATGTTTTTCGAGAGATATAAGCGTTCGGATGAATAATAGTTTCTATGCTTTAATGCTTTCATATTTTCAAACAAATATATTGATACGAATAATATATGTTTACTACAGAATATATAAATATTCATAACCTATCCATCAATCGAAGTCGATATATCGATTCAATCCATTTCCATCCCAATGTATTTGCTTTCAATTATAGATGAGATTTATATAAAGTCTATGTAAAGCAATACAAGTCTTGTAATTCACATTCAATTATATATTTTTGCAATAAATATAAGAATTCTATTCAATATTTTAGTCCAAGAAATGAGAGTTGAAGTACAGTATGTATACCACAGTTCAGTCTTTCTTTGGAAACATTGATTCGGGTTCTAAACAAATACTGCAAAACTGTTTCTTCAGTTCTTTTGTTCCAATTGTTTAACTCATTCAAAGCGAACAAAGAATTATATCAAACAAAACATTATTTTAATCTATTTCTCCATTTCTTTTGTTGATTACCAAATAAAATGAGTAGAGACTAGAGTTAGTCTAGTCTTGCGATCTATTTATTTGGTTCTTCTTTATTTTTAACATCAGCTCCAGATCTATAGTACAGTAGGCTTTAATAAAGAGAGCCTGGTGCGAACTCAATGACATTCTTGTGTAGGCATTCATCTCTCGAATCTGATTATAAATATGTTTTGTCAGATTCAGGAGTTTGTCCTTAAATAATATAAATATAAATATGAGAACATTTTTATATGAACCTGAATATCATTCTTTCATAGGTAGTCTATCATTACCACAAATGTACAAGCTCTAATTCATAAAATTGTCACTTATTTAGGTCCTGGTATAAAATAATATTGGTCCTTAACTTTCATTAAACAACCATGAGCAAAACCTTAAGCTAAATAAAAAGTATCGAGAATTAGATAACAAATTCATTGTTGAGTTTTTCAACCGTTGCTTACATTCTCTAAATATCTTCGAATACTTTCTTATAGTTTGATTCAATTCATAGATTAAAATGTTTTCAATAAATATTAAATTCATTCAAACATTTATTTTAAAGAATAATTTGAGTATAAATGAGAGAAACTATCGTTCGTTTAAATTCTGGAACAAATATCGAAACACAAGTAAGTCTTCCGATTCTGTGGTGAAAATGGGGCCAAAGGTCTCTCTGGCCTACTATGGATTAGATCCGTGCCACCTGTCCAAAGGCAAACCGAATCCGATTCTAATGTATCACAACTTATTCACTTCGAAAGACATGTTTCAGAATATAGTCAAACCGTTAGCACAACAGACCGGACGGACAGTATATCTGTTGGATATGCGAAATCACGGCGAAAGTCCGCACTCGGACGCAGATAACTGCGATCTGAACGCAATAGCCAGAGATGTCAGCGATTTTATGGACGAGTT
The DNA here is from genome assembly GCA_034693305.1 of Eueremaeus valkanovi. Taxonomy (NCBI): domain Eukaryota; kingdom Metazoa; phylum Arthropoda; class Arachnida; order Sarcoptiformes; family Eremaeidae; genus Eueremaeus; species Eueremaeus valkanovi. Next base: position 24,410 of record JAQIWA010000735.1, read on the forward strand.
TGAGATCTCGAAAGCAGTTCTCGTGGGTTACGGCGTCGGCAGTCGGGCTATGTTGCGGATGAGTCTTCTGTTCGACTCCAAAGTCGAAAAAGTGGCCGCAATTGACATAACGCCTATAGACCTGATGTTTGGGCCAACTCTTATAAATCATATGGTTTTTACGGTCTCTTCGCTCCCAAAACATATCAATCTATCGTTCGCTCGACTTATAGTCAAACGACAATTGAATCGTCTTTTTCGCGACAAAACTCTATTGCAGTTCATTGTAATGAATCTGAGAGCAGATGAAAACGGATTCATTAGATGGAAGTTCAATTTGCCTGTCATTAGACAAGCGCTGATCAAAGGACTGGACAGATCGTCGGTCACCGTTGAAGACCGACAATATTCTGGCGATGTTTTGATTGTTAGCGGAAAATACGGTTCAATGACTGCAAACACTTATTCAGAACTAAAGCATTCGTTTCCGAACTCAACGTTTGATTTCTATCAACGCTTTCGACACTATATGCGCGTCGAAAAACCCAAACAATTGCTGAATGTTTTGACCGCTTTTATAGGACAACAACCAAATAAAGTCAAAGTCAAATAAAGACAACTAAAATGATAGCAATTGAGCCAAACATTCATTTCAATAATAATTAACTTTTTTTATTCATTCAATTTTTATTATGACTTTTAACACTCAATTCGTCTTATTTTTCATTAAAATTTGTAACATTAAAAATAATCTGAACACTAGTCTTGATAAAAATAAAAAAGACCAAGTACAAATATTATTAATAAATTTTATATGATCTACACCTGGACCTATTCTTCAATCAAAGGCTAAGTACACTATCTGTTTGTATGCAATAAGAATTGATTAAAGAATTACTTTTGGTTTTGAATGAAAGCAATTATTCAATCAATTATTTGTCCATATTTGCAGCAAGCTCATTTCATTGCTCAATTCGCATTTCAATAGTGTTGACAACAATGACTATCTTTTATTGAAATCTTAGAGATATTTATTCAAATCATTGTGAATGTGAAAGGAGTGCAAAGAATTGAATGAATAGTATATTTGTATTGCATTTGTATTCAATCGCATTTATATTTAAACAACTTTTTCTGTTATTATAATTAATTGCAAAAAAATAGGGAATATTTGATACGAATGCAGAATAAGGTAATGCAAAGGAAATACAGTATTATATTATTGAAGACTATTTACACATTTGTTATGCAATTCTCACATAAAGTCAATCTTTTACTTATGATTGCATAGACTGAGCAGAACTGCACTGTATTCTCACCGCTCATACGTTTGCTATTACTTTAAATAGCATTCAATACATGCAATCCGTTATATACTGTATTTATTCATATACAATAACCGGATCTTTAGCATGGATCGAGAGCATTTCTAATGTTTAGAGTTTACTCATAAAAAACTTTCACAAATTAAATATATTTGAG
>JAQIWA010000736.1:0-25839 GCA_034693305.1 Eueremaeus valkanovi
ATAATGAACCCCAATAGGCATAGCATTGATTATTTTTGAATTATCATTGCTAGTTTAGGAGATATGGTTGAGGCAAGTTGACATAGGGCATGGTCCAGACCCTTTTCAGAAAATTATTTTAAAGTTAATTCCAATTAAAATAAAATTATTATCAGATCTAAAGTCAAGGCTTTTTTGATAATATTTTTTTCCATTTTAAAAAAAACTTAAATAAAAACAAAATAATTTATAAAAGACTTCAAATGTGAGAACAAATTATAACAAAAGTGCTATAAAGGCATACCTTTTCCACGACCTGACCCGCAATTTCTTCAATGACTGAAAATGTGAGGTCAAGTGTGTCGCACATATCGGTTATGTCGTTGTCTTTGAGCCAAAGGAGCGACTGATGAAACTCTGCGTCCAAATACTCGAGGTCTGAGAGAGAACAGGGCAGACGTAACAGTGCTTTATAGAAGGGACGGGTGAAGAAGGCATCCAACAAGTACTGGTGAATCAGCGCTAGGCCTAAGACACGACCGGAGAATCGGAACCATTCGTGACAGTCATCGACGAACGCACTCATAGGCGACACCTGAACAGTGTAGGTATCGTTGGCCGAGTATTCAAACAGACCATAGTATGGGTTAAACAGTTCTCTGGACAGTAAGAAAAAGAACTCTCTGGACGGCCCGCCGTAGTCGAGGCCTTCCTCTCCGGCAAAGGATATATAAAGGCGCGACTTCTGGAGGTCTTTCTTGTTGTTGGCGGACATGACTTTCGTGAACGAGTCCTCCAGCAGATGGTCTCGCCTTATGTTCAGCTTCATCTTGTTAGGTCCCTGGCCAAAGCCCTTCTGCTCCAGTTTCCGGTAGAAGTTACGCAGTTTGGCGTCAAAATCGCGCCGATAGGGTGCTGGAGGTGTCGGCGCCACTCGTATCTGAATTGTATTGAATATTATCTCAAATTAATTCTGAATTTCTATTTGAATACCAATTAATAAAATAATTTTAGACATCATTTGAGCCAAACCTGAGATCTCTGTATTTGTGGCGACGCTTGCGGTGAAGACTGTGTCAAATGTCTCATCTGGTCATTAGAGGGCACGTAAGACATGATCTCCTGTTCGAAGAGCGACAATATTATGGTCAGTTCGATGTCATCACTGAATCGATCCAAAGCTAACGTTCCGTCCGATCGGATCGAATGCACTTTATCTCTAATACTTGTGTTGGACTTAATGGCAGGCCTTCTCTCACACAGTATATCAATAATATTCGGTTGCCTTAAGAACGCAACCACTTTGTCGTTATAGGCTGTCGGCACAGTTGGAACGGTAGGCGTTGAGGCCGACGTTGACGGCGGTCTCGGAGGTGGTATGGGTGAGGAAGAGCTGTCTTCTGGGATATCACTGTTTTGTGCGCTATTACTGCTATTATTGGTGCTATTAGTACTGTTCCTCACCCGGCGACGACTCGGGGCTAACACTAATTTGTGTGGATTGACAACCGGTAGGTCAAGGGGTAGGCGCGGGTCGATGAACGTTGTGCTGCGACTTGAGTGGTCAATGAAGAACTGTTTACCACTTCTATCCATCTTTGACTCCCAACCTATCCGTTGGAAAGGGATTTAAATCATTAATTGAATATCAATTGAGGTATTCCTATCCACTCTTCTGAAGCCATACCCGACGGAAGGTCTCTATGAGTTTCGGCGAACTTATTGATGAGTGAAACCAAATCCCTGTTGTGTTGGTAGCGCTCGAACCCTAATGTGATTGAGTGCTGGCCTTCCCTTCGGATCTTTGTCACCATATGCTTGAGCGATGAGGAACTGTTATACTGTGCCAGCGCTTCGTCATTCATGTGCATCAGATTGAAAAAGTCAGTTCTGGTCAGAAACCTGACGGCAGGCAAGTCTAGTATCACTCGGGAAGGGTTGGGCTGTTGTACCGGCGCTGTAGTCGGCGCCGAATGGCCGACAGGTGTCGTAGAACTAGATGTCGTACTGCTTGTGGTTGTAGGTGTCGGTCCTGTTGTAGGTGTGCTACTAGTTATGGAACCACTGCTTGTCTGCAGTGATGGCGAGTCTGTGCTGTCGGACAGTACGGATGAAAGGCTTTCATTCGTAGCGTTTGTTGTGTTTGGCGTCGTATTAGTTATGTTGTTATTGTTTTGGTTGTATGGGTTGGACTGGAAGTCACGACTCCCGCGACCAGTCATTGTCCGCCGTATTGATTGATACCTTTAATAATTAAAATATCTTTAGATTCTCTGCCAAAACATGTATGGATTGAATCAAAATTAAACCAAAATTATAGACAATTTCCTGATTAGAGCCGTAATTCTTGAGATTTTCTGTCAATTTTTCTCAATTAAAAGATACGTGAAATTAAATGTTTGACAATTATAGACATTATTTAATCTAAAAAACAAATCAAAACTGAAACTAATTCAGAAATATTCAGAAATGCTTCAAATTCTAAACTTTTGTTATTAGAAAATCACAATTAATATAAATCGGAAGCAATTGTTGATTATTGCGATAAAAGGCCAATAAATTAATTATTGATTATTAATATTAAGAGTTCTTTCTATACATTGATTTCACGCATATTATGGGTCAATGAAACCACAACTATAGCTAATGTGTTGAAAATTACCCAATTATTGACGGTTTAAATTGAAGCTAGAAATACAAAAATGAGCAAGGCTAACAAGAATAGGGATGTGCTAATTGACAAAACCAAAAATAGCTGTTCTTGCTTAGTGTTAACCATGAGATTAAGCCCAGAGTTAGGCCAAGAATATCAAACATTAAACTGAAAGTGAGATTTTCAAACAGAAAGAAACAATTTCTGTTGAATTCAACTGAACTGGGTTAATTTGGAAAAAAAGTTCATCCACAGCTAATTCACTGTTTGCGCTACATTTTAAGTGCTATTAGCCCTATGAGTCAGTCGTGTTTGATCCACATAAGTCTTTAATTAACTAAAGACACGACCGAATTGTGAAATTTCTGAGCTTCACATAAAAAGCCGCAACAATTAGGGTAATCCCCTACGGGTGCCAATACAGATGTTCGCCATTAAAGTAGAAATAAAACAAAAGGCGAAAGGAATGGACAAAAAGGCATACCTTCTGTCCAACTGCTGTCTCTGAATCGATTCATTAGTCTGCGCGACAGTAGTTGACTGCTGTTGAGTCGAGTGCTGTGCGAGTGCAGGCCTGGACCAGGTGGTCGTCCGGTTGGAGTGGTCGATGTAGAAAATGCGTCCATGTGCATCGATACGGGCCTCCCAGTTGGTCGGCAGTGCCTCATCCAACTCGATTCTATGATATCTAACTGTCCGCTCGGGTATTGACGGCAAACGTGTTATAGTAGAGGCCGAGCGCTGGTGTGTTTGATTAGGGCTGTCGCGCGCCGTTTGTACTGATGACAGTGTCGGCCCTTCGGTCAGAGTTATTGTTATTAAACGCATTTCAGATAAAAATTATTTGTCTTTTAATTAAATAATAATTTGGTTTGAATTCATTCGTTCTTTTCGTATAATAACTAAAGATTTTCGTTAATTAAAAGAATTGAAAAAACTTTTTCAAAACTATTCGACAGAACAGTAATTAAGAAATAAAAGTAAGATTTTCTCAAAGATTATATAAAAATATATATTTATATAAATAGATAGTATTTGACACAAAAAAAATTTCAATCAATAGTTGAGTTGAAAAACTAATTATATTTTTGGCATAAATACTGAACACATAAACACAGAATACATAGAATTATTTGCTATTCAACTGAAAAAAAAAACTATAACACAAACTACAAGAATAAAAAAAAAAATTATAACAAATATTGTATCAAAAAATTCATTCAACAAAAAACGAGACAATCGTATGAATGCCTTCAAGTCATTCAAAGAAGAGAACTATTGATGGCATAAATGAAATAAACATTATTTAAAAAACATATTTTCTCTGCCAAACAAACAATAAGACCCACACATATACCGACTGCGAAACTAATACACTGATAGTATGGTAGAGAACAGAACAGAAAACAATAGCAAAACAATAACTAATTTAATAATAAGCCGAAACACAGCACAAGAACTACAGTATAATAAACGTTAATAAACTTGAAATAAAAAAGTTCTGAATTCATACATAAAATAATAGAAAATATAAGTCATTGACACTAAAAGGATCAGAAAAAACAACTCTTATATAAAGTTGTAATAAATTGAATGAAAATTATTGTCGCAGTTATTGGAGTCGACGACGAAAAATATTAAAGAGATTGCAATAAATTGAACCCAAAGTGAGAGTCAGAGGAAAAGAGTGGAGAGAATTAAGTCTTTTTTTCCGACTCTCCTCTAAACCCAACCATTGGTTTGACGAAAAAAAAAGTGAAAAACCTTTTCAAACGTTTCAATACATATAATGAGATGTTAGACAAGCGATGGAAAGATTAATTCAATTGAATTAATTCTAAAGAGCGTTAAACTAAAGAAAAAAATATTTCATATTATTTACAGAAAAGCATAAAAAACATAAAAAAAATTATGAAAAAAATTAAATAAATAATAAAAATAAGTAAACGTATAGTAAATGCTATAAAAATAATAAATTTTTGATAAAAGAGGACAATGAATGAGCGCTGGGAAAGAACCGGCAGATAATTGAATGCACAGAACATTTTTCTGTTGAGTCATATTCGCAATCAATTAATATTAAAATTATATTTAATGCATAGGAATTAACATAACATGATATTACATGAAAGCCGGTTATAGAGAGCCGAGTTATAAAAGTGTTCCTGAGCTAACTTTCTCAATGAAAAGCTTTGTGAGAGTATGATCCAGGAATAATTAATTCATGTGAAAGAGCTATATAACAGTGCAATGCTTAATATGAGCAATGCCCTTTTCAAGCCTAATCTCGACCGGATTGCTATTTATATAAGATAGGGCACTTCTTGGAAGTTTGTAGCTGTCTTCAAATCGACAACATTTTTCTGTCATCCGCTTTATTGTCTCACTTTTCTATCCTATTCTTATTCATTTGAACTGATCTAATCCACGCTAATTATAATATCAATTCAGTTTAATTGCAAAACAAATGCCAATTCGGTGTTGTTTTACAAAAGCATTGCAGGGTGAGTTCTTGAATCGCCCAATTCTCACCATGCCTAATTTCAATAACAATTGCAGACAGTCTTACGTTTAGGTTACCGATCGTATAGTCCAATGAAATACATGTTTTTGGTTTAGGTTATGTTAAGCGCACGCGAGTGTATTGAACTAGGTATGTAATTTTTAGTCAGGTCAAATTAGGTTAGGTTGAGATAGTATGAGATAAATAAAGTGAATACGACCCACGAATATATAAATACATTCATCTCTTAGATTATTAAGTTATTATACTTATTGAACAATAATTTATTATTTAACAAAAGTATATCCAATGTTTGATTTAATAATTAAAAGAGTACATTGGGGCTAATGTTTCGTGGATTAACATTTTATTTTCTATGCTTATTTCGGCCAATTAGTATGGACTGGGCGAATATTAATTGGGCAAAATAAGAATTATGGGTTCAGAAGCAATCTTTGAAATACATGTGAAATATGAGCAATCAATTCGACGCTCAATAATAACTTTAAGACTACGCGACGACACAACCATTCATACAAAACAAAAAACAAAAAACAAAAAAAAACAATAAAAATAACTAAAATTATTATATTTTTCACTAAAAAAATACTTAATTTTCAAAATAAAAAAAATCAACTTTTGCTAAATTATCCGAAAATTAATTAAATTTCAAATATTTAACAGAAATTAATATAAATAATGCGAACGAATGAATAGTTTTGCAAAAAATCATTAATAAATTCAATTAAAATATTACCTATGGATACAGTCCTTCGATGGTTCTTCGGATGGCCGACCCGTTCCAGTCTCTTATGACTTACTTCTTGTGAATCATTGGAATTTTGATTCGGAATAGAATTCTGACCGGAATTATGGCCACAATTCTGCTGATCCTCATCTGATGCCATCACTTGAATGGCCGGAACTGCTGTCCGTTTAGATAGTGGGCCGACAGGCGCACCAGTAGGCGAATCACTTGTATTATTGGAACAATTATTTTGAATCAAACTATAATTACAATCGCTTTCTAAACAATGAGTCGTCGATTGCATAACAACTACTTCTTGTTCTTCACTGTCGTTAATGTCGTTATTGTTATCACTATTTGTTATATCACTTGTGATGTCATTCCCCACTACTGTTCGCTGCTGTTCGACACACTCTTCCCCCTCCTCTACCTCTTCATCCTCTTCTTCATCAGCACATTCTTCATCGTATTCTCTAATATCACCAGAATTTTGGTTATCATTAATAGTATTGGAATTCAGACACGAATTACTGTTCAATAAATCATTGCATTCGTTGTCGTTGTTATAGTCAGAAGGAATGGGACTTCCGCTCAATGTTGTCGTCTCTTCGCCATCATTATAGCCAATGGTATTGTCGGTGTCTTCTTGAGACAACTGGTGATTGTGTCCACTGTATTGGTCGTAATCACGGCTCAAACCATTCGCTATATTCTGTAGCAAAACATGAGTCAAAAAGAGACGAAACGTTTGTATCAAAAGAGAGCAAAAATATATACGAATTGATTGAGAATATTATTGCACTCTTTGGGCGAATAAGTGCTAAAAATATTTGACTAAATCTTAGGCTAAAAATAAAACTGTTCTTCTGAACCGACAAAATGCAAACTAAAATCTGATATTCAATACTTTAATTCCTGTTATGTATTGAACAAAAATTATTCTTCTTTTTTATATACAAGTAATTCCTGTCCTTTCATATGAGATATGAAGAGAAAAGTTATTATAATAACAGAAAATAAAAATAAATGGATAAACAAAATAGTTGTCAGCTTATAGTTAACACTATTTCCGGTGCAATCCGTTATAGTGAACGATAATTAATAATTATTAAAGCATTTCATTACTGAAAGTGTAGTTAATTTTCTAAATATTTTAGTTTATATTAATATTTCAATTAAAAGCGAAAATAATAAGTAATTTTCAAATAGACTTCAAAATACACTGTAATATAATTTCCAACAAAACTGCTGTCAATTACAGAAAATAAAGTAAAAAACAAATAAAAGTTTATTTCAATTGTTTTAAAACAGTATTAAATAAATAATTAAATTAACAATAACTGAGTTCTTCTCCTAATGTTTGCAAAAGCATTGAAAAGTCAAATAAAAAGTATAAAAAACAAATCAATAAAAGCATTAAAAATATATTGAATTTAAAAATTAAATTCAATTCAATTGAAATGTTTGTCAATTATATGACTCGTAATCATAAAAAAAAACAAAAATTAAATTCAATTAAAACTCAATAAAAGCAAAAAAAATCAAAATCAAAAAATAGGGCATAAAAAGTGGAAAATTCACCTCTGACTCCGAGATGAAACTGGGCGGCACATCCATGTCCTCCTCGTCCGCATCATTATCTCCCTCGTCGTCGACATAATCGTCTTCATTGTCGCCATTCCTATGACTGACCACAAAGTCTTCAATCGAGCCATCAGTCGAACACTGATCGCATGCGTCGGCTGAAGAAAAAGTGGCCAATTCGTGGTCAGGAGTAGCCAACGGTGCGATTAGCAGTGAAAGGCCAGTAGCGGAAGAAGTGGAGGGCTGACAGAGGAAAGTGGAATCAATAGGCGGTCGGTCAGTGAGATTCAGTGCAGCGCCAGACAAGTTGTTTGGCCGTGAGATGCGTTGCCGTACGGGAGGTGTGGGCGGGGGAGAGCACTCGTCTGACTCCTGTCCACCGCTTTCTATATTACAATAATTATGATTATTATTCGTATTATTATGAGATGTGTTGGCGACGACACCCGTAGTCACCAAATGTTGACTTCCATTAGGATAGCCACCACTGCCTGTGCTACTAGTGCTGCTACTGCTGGCGCTGCCGAACGCATTGGCAATGGTTCGCTCCAGTGGTTTGTGATGTAATTGTGCCGATGGTTGTGGCGCTTGAGTCGGAACTGACTGTTGGTTTCGTAAAGAGTTCTGTTGTTTCTGTTGTTGTTTGCTAGCAATCAATGGGTTCGGCTGCACATCCCTGTCCCAGACGACAGCGCCGGTGGGCAGTGAGACACTGGTCTGCATCGCCGGTGGATATGCTTTGCGTAGCTTTTGTTTCTGTTTGGGCGGAAGCGGAGGCGGAATGTCTGGCATTGGGTTCGTATATAAAGGACTCGTCAGAAGGTATTCAATGTTTGTGAACTGTTGGGACGACTGGCCACTGCTTTGGCCGCAATTCGATGCCTTAGCCGCTGAGCAATGACTGGCAGCTGTCGGTGTGGCCGATGAGGTCGACGGCTGTGCCGGAGATACTGGCGATGACTGTATCCCTGTTTGACTGCCGTTCGGGTTAACTAACAGACCATTTGTCAGATTAATAGTCGTCTTATTCAGCGACGGATTGATTGGCGAATGTGTTGTTGCGGACAACGAGTGCCGCATCGGTGGTGTCGGCGAAGAAGCGGAACAACTGTTGCGCTTATTAGCCGACGAATGGCTGTTCTGTCCATTCATTTGATGACCATTTTGTTGATCATTAATATTATTATTATTACTATTAATGGCTTTGTTGGCCAGTCGTTGGTTCGGGTGTTTACTCTTCTTCTTGAATATGTTATGCATTGTAGCACAGGTCGATTTATATTATTTTTCTTTAATTATTATTAACTGATTATTAATTTAATTAACATTTTTTTAATTAAGAAAATATCGATTTCTTTGTAAACAGAAATTCAATTAAACTTTAATTTTATCGCAAAAACTAATGAATCAAAAAGTGAATGAATTTTTGGAAATTATTTTCTGTTTTTAATTAAATTTATTTATTTTTTTTGTTTAATTAAATCATTTGGAAAATACGGCGAAAAAATGAATGTAAAGAATGTATAGATTTTTGGCTTAAATTAAAAAAATAATAATTTTTGTTAAACTTATCTTAAGTTGAATTTTTAAATATAATTTTGAACTAAAATATGATTTTATTCTATCATTCAATATATGAATGAAAATAATTGAATCAATGAATGGAAATGATTAGTCATTTTCACTGAACTCGAGATCATTTTAATAAATAGTTTTTTATTATACATTCATTCATTCATAACCAGAACAGTTTGTGTTGGCTCATCCCAGCACACTCGTACACCATTATGACCATGCTTAAATCATTATTTATTATATATATATAATTTATATTCCGTTTGTTTTTCTTTCACTAAACCATTGTTTTGATTGTGTTTTCAATTTTATAGTCATTTCTGCAATCAATCAGTTTTTTGTTGTCATTTCAATACAATCCTCACTTAAGCTCAGCTTTTATTTCTTGACGTCATTGACAGTCATTCACACGAAAAGCAGACAATATTTAGACCTGTTTTTTGGTTCAATACATATATTACGTCCTAATATTTTTGTTTTGCCTTCAAATGAAATTAATCTTTTATAGAGTTTTATTCAGTTATTTAATTACTATTTGTTTAATTACAATTCGTATAAGTTATGGTCAATTATTATATAGAGAAAGTATAAAACATTGTGAGCATGCATAATTTTACATTTTTCGAACACATGAAATTGAGCGAATAGTTATTACAAAGATGACTTTTTCTCAAAATATAAAAAAATCGCAGTGTTTATTGATGCTAGCTTGAATTATTTTAAGTTATCTAGTTTAACATGTTCATCAAGTGCTGTGATTGCAAATGTGACCTAGTTAAAGTAAGATTACAGTTCTCATCATTCAATGAATAGGTCTAATTAAGCATGAGAATAGATAATGGAATGCAATCACAATTATACCTGGTAGGTTTTATAATAATTATCATTGAATACAATGTCAATTAGGAGTTCTTATTCAAAAACATATAAAGAATTGAGAATTAGTTTTGAGCGTAGGTTATATTTAATGAACTTTTTTCTTAGCGTTATTTATATTTGAAGAGAGAATAAAAATCTTAAAAAATAATATTCAAAAATAATGTATAGAATAATGTGAAGTAATGGCAGACAAAGCATAATACATATGAGTAGTACGACATGTGAGGGTACAATTAAAAGAGTTAATTTGTACTGCTATTTGTGAATATATAGTGCGAACTACTGCTATATAGAGTAAGTGTAGTGTAAGTTGAATGAAGTGAAGTCTGAGATAACGATAATTGAATGGAGAGATTGAGAGAGAGAACTGGAAAATACAGATCAGTTCACATGAATACGACACGACATAGACATACAGCAGGTCTGTTGAGCACAGGCTTTAAAGTTAACCTACATTTGCGTAAACAGTACTGAATTTGAGTCAATAAATAATTGCGATTCAAAAACAGACTTTGAAATAGGATTTACGCAAACAATGCTTTGATTTTTAGACATCAGTGACAAAGAGATTAATTAATTAATAATAAAGTTATTAAACAAATAATAAAGTTATTGAAGAAATATAAAAATAAATAACGTTTTCATAAATATAATGATTAATAATATAATAGCTGTTTGTGTGTAGGCATAGAGTGAGAGCACAAATGTATGATTCAATTCAATGTCAGTCCTATCCGATTGGTATTTAACCTTAAAATAAGTGTAAAATACTTATTAACTGTATTCGTAATGAACAGTAAAAAATGTGCTGAATATTGATAACACGTTTCACTAAAAAAAAATAATTCATATTTTAATTATAAGTTTTTAAATATATTTATAAAAATTGTTTTCACAAATCGATTGCTGAAACAAAAGTCTACTATAACTACAATAATAATAATAAGCATTACTTTTCCGACTCATTATTCACGCTATCAATGATTATAACGAAAAAAATTATTATTTTATTTTTTATTAGCGATTAGTTGTTAACTGAATGAATGATAAGTTTTTTTTTATTATTTTCATTATTATCTATAGTTTAGATATAAATAATAAAATTTTTTATTAATTAATATATAAATTGTTTTAATTATTTAATTAATTATTGGGTTTTTGTTTCGCTTCAAATCAATCGACAAATTATTGATTTTCAGTCTCTATTCGAGTGGAGACAAGATTTTTACGGATTTACCGATAATTTACTGTAAATTAGTATTAATTATAATATATTTATATCGATAATAATGGGACTGTTATTCTCAAGACTGTGGAGTTATTTCACCCACGAAGGTATGTATGCACAGCCCCCCCAATCTAATGACCATGCTAATTGATTTCTCTCTTATTTGACCAGAACACAAATTAGTTATAATAGGTTTAGACAACGCGGGAAAGACTACTATTTTATACCAATTGTAAGCATTGATCAAAAAAATTGTTTGAATAATAAAAACAAAATATTTTTGAGAAAAAAAATCTGTTTTTATATTAAATTAAATATTTTTTCCATTTTGTGGTTCAGTTTAATGGAAGAAGTAGTGCACACATCGCCGACCCTGGGCTCCAACGTAGAGGAGGTGGTCTGGAAGAACATCCACTTTGTTATGTGGGACTTAGGCGGCCAGGACTCGATACGCCAGGGCTGGCAGACGTACTACGCGAATACGGAGTTTATTATTCTGGTGGTGGACAGCACCGATAGGGAGAGGATATCGATAAGCAAAGAGGAGTTGTGGCGAATGCTATCTCACGACGACTTACGCAAAGCCGGACTTCTTATATACGCCAACAAACAGGACGTCAAGGGCTGTATGACTGCCGCACAGATATCTAAGGAACTGAATTTGACAGCTATTAAGAAACACAAGTGGCAGATACAGGCCTGCTGTGCGCTCACAGGCGAGGGGTCAGTAGCCAACTACCCGTTCCCCCTTCTGTTCCCTTCGCTTTGATTTAATTATTTTTTTTATTCAATACATATTTTAGTGTTTTTTTTGAATATGTTTTTCAGTTATCAGTCATTTAATCTGTTTTATAGTTATGTAACAGAGATGTGCAAACTTGGTCTTCCTGTGGGTGCTTCGTATATCTCTATAATCCAGGGTCTTTCTTACCACCCTTGCGCATCTCTGTTAATAATTTGTGGTTAGTTTTGATAGTCTTTTGTATTACAGTATTATATTTCATGTCTAATAAGACTTAAACTTAAATTATATAAAAATTATCGATATTTTTGAAGCTATAAATAGTTTTATAATTTATTTTTTTTTCTTATTATTATCGCTAATAGATTCACATAATTATTATATTATTTTTTTTTGCTCTAAAATCGTAGCTTTATTTTCAAAAATCATTTATTGATTTTGTTTTCTGATTATGTTTTTGATGTTTTCTCTATTTGTTTAACATTTTGTCATTGATTTGAATGAATTTTTTTTTGTTCTAATTTTTATCATTGAATATGAATTGGTTTTGAAGTATGGTTTAAATGATTGCATAAACGACTATCAAATGATGTCTTTTAGTAGTGATAAACGAAAAATAGTTTTATCACATGTTTTATGTTTGACTTTGAGTTCAATGCTATTTCAAGACATGAAAACATTTTTATTTTATTAACAATTACTGTATTTATAGATAAGTTTAGGAAAAAATTATTCAACTGTTTAGACAAATAGTTTTTCCCGACGTTTGGATAAAATAAGTTTTTAATATATTTTGTCGGCTTTGCAGCTAAACTGCACTGAAGTTTAAGCTATTATTTCATTAGAGATTTCAAATTGAATAATATCTTTACATAACTTGTCTGCGAATCCATTGATATTTTTCTAATCAATTATTTTATATAATATTTTTTATGTAATATTTTATATAATATTTTCGTTTAATATCACAATTAATGTCAATATTTATTGATTTTTATCTTTTATTTCTATAGACTATATCAGGGCTTAGAATGGATTGTATCACAGCTGAAGAGTCGGCACTGACTATACGTATCGGCGCCCGAATACAAGTGATTAATAATAAAATTAGTGTATATTTCAAATGGATTTAAAATTTTTGACAACTTTTTTGTATAAATACTAATAACAGAGAGAAAAGCGAATGAAATATAAGTTTGTGTTTTGTTTTGCGCGGAAACAGACGGAAACGTATTGTCAGAACTGAACTGTCATTTCTTGTGAGACATTTGTTACGGACTGTTAGGACTAAATAAATGCTCATTTCGTCAGACAATATATCTGTGATAAGAGTACAACCAATTGATTAGAATTGAGTAAAAAATATTATATAAATATTTGTTTTTATTGTCATTACTTGAATCACAATTTTTTTTCATATTTAAGAAAAATCTATATATTTTTTATTGCCTTTAATTCACTGTTTTTTTTTCTCTCATTTTTTTCTTGATTTTTATTTCTATCAAACGATTATTGTTTTTGTTCTGTATTTCATAATTATTTTTTTTAAATGTGAAAAATATTGTAAAAATTACTACTTTTTTCTCTCATATATTCATTGTTTGTTTGTTTTGTGTGAAACAAATGTTTTTTGTTTTTATTTCTATTGAATTACTGTTTCTATTGATTAAAGACTTCTTCCGATGAATAAGACGTTTGTTTTTTTTTCTCTTTTAAATCACAATTACTGTTAGGCATAACAAAAATGTTCCCTTTCCTCCGACAATTTAACCAAGGACACCAAAGTCCTGAACTACCTTGTATCATTTAATTTTATAATGCATCAAGGCAAGTTTTGTTAAAGGACTAGGGTAATACTGGCAATAAGTTTAGGATAACTCTGAACAGAATTGATTTTTTTGTTATTTATATTTTTAGAAATAATATTAATCTGCCTTATAATCAGATGACTCGGCTTATAAAATCATTTGTTTGAATTCCCATCAATTCTAAGATTATTTCTGTATTTTTTTCCAATCAAATGAACATTTTTTTCGAGATTTTTTTCATATTATTGATCAGATTCTGGTATTAAAGGCAAAAATGAAAATAATTTGTTTGGCTTTCGGTTTAATTGTTTGCTTCGAATTGAGTTATGCTTTGAATATAATTGATGTGAAGACCAGTTCCGGTGTAGTGAGAGGACAGACAATCAATGTTTTGAATCAAACAATCAATCAGTTTCTGGGAATACCGTTCGCAGAGCCGCCGATCGGAAGACTCAGATTCGCTAAACCAGAACCGATTGGAAAACCCAAACCAGTAATGGATTTCTTATACGTTTTGAATAATTAAAATAAAATTTAATTAAATTTTAGGGTATAATCGATGCGACGAAGACCAAGAACTCATGTATGCAACCACAGGATGAAGAGTTCAAGGATTTTATAGGGAATCTGACTTTGAGTGAGGACTGTCTGGTCCTTAACATATGGTCTCCAAAAGCGGATAACAAAACCTCAACTAAACTAAAGCCAGTTATGTTCTGGATATACGGCGGGGGTCTGTTGCTGGGATCAATATTCCAGGCCGATTATAACGGCAGTGCTTTGGCCGCACAGGACGTTGTCTTTGTGTCCGCTAATTACAGATTAGGAACGTTAGGCTTCTTATATGGAGGAGAAGACTCTGCGCCCGGAAATGTTGGACTCTATGATCAAGTCTTAGCACTAAAATGGGTTAAAAATTATTTATTACTAAAGACTAGTATTTACTGTCAATGAATGGTTGAGTGGTTTAGACCTTATTTGATATGAATTCTCCAAACATTATATTTAAATATAAATCCAATAAATTATTATTTTTACTGCAAATAAGGTCAGAGAAAATATTCATCTTTTTGGTGGCGATAAGAACCAGATAACTATATTTGGTGAGAGCGCCGGCAGTTGGTCTGTCTCTACACACCTATTGTCTCCGTTATCTAAAGGCCTATTCAAGAGAGCTATTATGGAAAGTGGGGCTCAAATGCATTACAAGAAACGACAGGTCATTACCAAAACGGAAGCTTTGATTAGAGCCAAACATACGGCACAGTCTCACAACTGTTCCGATGATAAGACATGGATAGAGTGTTTGAGAAAAGTTGAGGCCAAAGAATTGCTCACAAATGATACCAAGCAGATTTTGATGGCCGTCGAAGGCACAGAATTTTTACCCATTTCTGCACCAGAAGCATTTAAGGAGAAAAAATTTAACACAGGTAACATTTCTTAGAAGTTCTCGTGTCCTTGGTACATTTGGTTGCTTTTCACCCTAGATATTGATCTGATAGCTGGAGTGGCACAAACTGAAGGTTCCCTCCTATCCCTGACCCTCTTTCCTGGATTAGCTGCAAATGTAACTGAAGCTGATTTTATTGATTTTGTTAACCAAACGAATCAATTAATTCATGGATTGGATGTGAATAAAGTGAGCCGGTTCTATTTGAAAAATGTCAATACAAACAGCTCGGATGCAATCAAATGGGCTTTTTATGAGTTTTTCGGTGATATACTCATGAAGTGTCCGACATATCTGTTCGCAAAACAATACGCAAAACATTCGCCGAATAGTAATGTATTCTTCTATGAGATTACATATACGAACCAATTCAAGGCAGACCCGGCCTTAGAAAAACTATTCGGGGTATCTCATGGCGCAGATCTCAGCTTTGTCTTTGGTCTACCGCTTCTTCAGCCCAAAGCATATTCTAAACTTGACATTGATTTCAGCAAAAATGTTCTGCAAATGTGGACCAACTTTGCGAAAAACGGGTATAAAATGAACTTTTTTTTAGTTTTCATATGACTTGAAATTTAAAAACAGTTTGCATTTAATTAATTTGTATTCAATTAATGTTTGTAAACAGAAAACCCAACTCTTTATGGCCTGAATTAGTTGATCCAAAGATACAGAATTCTGTGCCTAAAGTGAAGGATTTGAATGCAAACAAATTGAATAATATATTCGTCAATCCATATAAGACTACGTGTGAAGAGTTTTGGAGTAATTATTACGAATAAAAAGATTAATTTTTGAAATATTTGTAATAATAATTGTATGAATTATGAAACAAATCAATAAACAAGCAGAACATTTCTAAATAGAATCTTTGTATTATTGATATCTTTATTTATTAATTTTATGAAAGGGTAAATTTTTAGAAAGGACTTGGCTTAAATTAAAAATATATAAACAGTGAACTTGCACAAAATTGTACTAAACTGTAAAGTTTGTGCCTGTACTTTAAGGAATTTTATTTTCTTTTGAAACATTTTATACGATATAATACAATATTTTTTTTATAATTTTATTTATTTTAAGTCTTAATTAAAATATTTAGTGAACAGAAAACGACTGGAAGTTTGCGTTTTTTGTATTAATTTTTTTTTGGGATTATATAAGAATAAAAGTGAAATAAATGTTTATTTTATGTAAAATAATGCAAATTTTTGCTATTATTCCGATAATTTGAAGGTTTTATAAATGACTTCATATTCTTTGAGTTTTTTTTTAATGTAAATAATGTGTTGAATAAACACAGTTTGTCTGCAATTTCTATGAAATTTAGATTAAATTTATATTTTAATTAAATTCTTATCGATTTTTAAATTCAAAATTAAAATATTGCATAAATTTAAGAAATGAAAAATCATCCACATCTTTTTCAAGATAAACTTGACCTAGCTAATTGTATATTCTAGTGCAGCTTCATACGCCTAGATAATTTATATGAGCTCTGGTGAATTTTTGGGTGAGATATTTAACTCTTAAATAATTAACTCATATAAACGTATTTAAAACTATTTTGAGCCGGGATTAAATTGACTTCAGGTTAAATTATGGAGCGATTTAACAATAGAATTAAAGTGACCCCGGTCGAAGACAAATCAGATGTTGCCACACAATATACTGGACAAATGTTTGAAGTGTTCTGGCAGAACCTAAGCTACAAACTGACGAAGATATCGATTCCAATCAAAAAGAAGATCATTTTAAATGGTCTGAACGGGTATTTCAGGAGCGGTGAAGTGACAGCTATTATGGGTCCGAGCGGTGCAGGAAAGTCAACATTACTTGAAATTATTTGTGGTATTGATTATACAAATCTATATTTCATTGAATGAAATATTGTTTCAAAAATTATTTATTTCAATGATTTATAGGCAGAAGGAGTAGCAGAGTGTCCAGTGCTATACGACTACGAGGGGTAGATGAGGTGAAAATAGGATTCGTACCGCAAGACAACTGTTTAATGGAGTTCTTGACAGTAAAGGAAACTTTTGTTTTCACATCAAAGCTACTGAACACAGAAGAGCCCGCTTTGTATCACAAACTGATTGCTAAGAAATTCATTTCCCGTTTCGGACTCCAGCCCTGCGCTGACACCTATGCTCACCGTTGCTCTGGTGGCCAACAAAAAAGGATTTCAATAGCACTGGAGGTCTTATCCAAACCTAATATATTGGTTTTGGATGAGCCGACAACTGGATTGGACAGTCCTACCTGTGCCCATATAGTGGACATTCTCCATAAATTGGTGGCCAATTCTACTGATCCGATGGCAATCCTAATGACTATACATCAGCCGTCAGTTTCGGTATACAATAGTTTGCAAAGAATTTATGTCTTGACCTCAAATGGAAAGTGCTTGTATCAGGGTATTTATTGATATGCACGCATTCAGAAGAGTGTAATTATTATGATATTTACAAATGTTTTTTATCTCTAATTTGTTATATAATAGGTTCGCCCATAAGTCTAGTGCCAACTCTGGACAAACTTGACTTAGTCTGCGATCCATTCACATCGCCTGCCGATTATATAATAGAAATAGCCGCGGGTGACTTTGGACCGGAACCTATTGACAAGTTATGTTTGGAGACAGAAGTGCTCTGGGATTTGAATCAGATTACGACTGCGAACACAAAAACTCTGTCGAAATCATTGAAACGACTTTCGCTACCATTTGGTCGACATTTCAAGATCTTATTCATTAGATCCCAACTAAGGCTATACAGAGACCCGTTGCTGACAGTTCTTCGTGTAATATCTACCCTTGCCATCGCCGTTGGACTGTCTCTCATGTATGGCCCTGATATCGGAAAGGTGTCCGGGTGTGTGGCGCGCAAACTGGAAATCTATGCCTACAGACCGGAAGTATTGTTCAGGAAGTTTGAGAACGATATCAGTGCTCTCCTCATCAACAATGGCTTCTTATTCATTGGATTAATGATCAATTTCGTTAGTGGCTTATGGCCGACCCTGCTCAACTATCCCAAGGAAATGCTTGTTTTTCATAAGGAGTATCATAACGGCTGGTATTCGTGTCTGAGCTATTATCTGGCAAGGTCATTTTCAGACATTCCTATACAGGTTTGCAAACTTTAAATGAAATTATTTAATAAATTATTAGAGAGTTTATGCGCTAAACACAGACCATAAGCCCTTGCAATATGATTCTCAATTTGAGACTAGCTTGATTAATTATTTTGAAATTTTTCAACAGATAATAATTCAAATAATATTATATTTATATTTTTATATTAATAAATGAAATAATTATAATCAGTGTGGAAAAAACGGACCCACCTAGCCGGTTATTGTGGTCTGGCGCCAATAGAATAAGAAAAGGGGGCTTGTATGTTGAATAAAGTATAATCAAATTTATTTCAGACACAAAAAGATATTATATCACGAAATATGAAAATACATAAATATTTACAAAATAATTGTTAAAATAAATAAATAAATATCTCTTAATTTAATTAATAAAATACTAAATTAAAAATTGATTTTAATCATTACATTTCATACCCGCGACCACTTGAATTCAATTGCAATCGTATTATTAACTTTATTTCATTTCAGTTATATTTGTCTAAATATTCACACAATAGTTAAATAATTAAACATAGATTTTATGCAAACAGTGTTTAAGACAAATTTCAACTAATGTAAACACAACATTAACTCAATAGTCTGCTCGCATTCAAGTTCATGAATAACAAATCAAATGGAAAGTTCCAAGTTTAAAAAGTGTTGAACTATGTTTGAAAGTTCACCTGCTAACTATTGAGTTGATTTGTGTTAGCTCCCCCTTTGTTTGCAACGACGATACTAGACTCATCCTTGCCTCAAGGTGTGTCCGTTTTTTCCACTCTGTTAATGATTAAAATCAATTTTTAATTTAATAATTTTTAATTAAATTAATAAATTTATTTATTTATTATAACAATTATTTTGTAATTATTTATGTATTTTCATATATTTCGTGACATAATATCTTTTGGTATCTGAAATTTTGATTATACTTTATTCAACATACATGCCCCCTTTTTCTTATACTATTGGCGCCAGACTGCTATAATCGGCTAGGTGGGTCCGTTTTTTCCACTCTGCTTATAGTATATTTATCTCATATTAATTGAAAGCATTAAAAGTGACCTATTCTTCATTGATCCTTATAAAGTTACCCTGTCCAAATTTTAAAAAAAAATATTATTTTTATAATTAAAATTCCATTATTACATAACAACATCATATTTATGAGTTCAGGGTTTTCCCACTGTTTTCACAGCAAATGCTTTATTAAAATAATTAAAATGAATTGTTTGTTCAGTTGAAAAGGGCTACATTGTTATACAAGCAATATCACGAAGCATTTACTTACTAGGTAGATTTGCTTATTAATACTGTAACTTGAACTGTTCACCTTGATAACATTTGTGGGAATTTATAGTGGAAGGATATTCTATGATATTTTGGAGTGTAATATCGTATTTGAATGCATTCATTTTACGAGCGAATCAGAGCTATTCTGAAAAATAAATCTATAATAATCACAATGTGCTCGATGTAAACAAAGCAAACTTTGCTAATCATTATTACAATTATTATTTAAATCAATGTTCATTAAATCAATTGATTTAAATATAAATTAAGGTGAAATGAAAATAATGAAGTAGATCATTTAAAATATTATATTGATGTGATGTTTGCGACAAAATTAAGTTTTAGTGGAAATACAGGCTATGCATGCAATTGGATATAATAATTGGGTCCCTTATAGTCATTGCAACGGCAGACATCTTTATTTAATAGACAGAGCATCCTTTAGAGATAAAATAATACATTTTCTGAAAAGTTTTATTTAAATAATTTAAAAAATAATGATATAATTCATCATTGATTATAACTTTAAACTTATTTATACTTTTTTGCAGCAATTGATTGTATTTTTTTCTTTTAATAAATAGTATTTTTTAAAATCATTAATCATTTGGATAACTATTTATGAATTTTGTTTGAATAATAATTGATGTATTGGCGCACAAAAGCATGAAACATCTCAATTATGTAAATGAATCCAGGCTCATTTTATTTTGCGTTATACGTTAGTTACTATTAATTTATTCTCCGCTAAACTGTTTATTTGTAAATTATAGTCACTTAATAGTGATGAGGGCTGAACGAGATTTATTGTAAATATGGAAAAGGCATAAAAATTTGATAATTTTTAGAGTTATGTAAAACAAATATTTCGATCCATTATTGAGGATATGATAAAAATAAAGTTATATTCAGATAATAATCGCACGAATCGGCACTATTTTATAGTTTATTAGTGTATACAGTATTCCCATTTATTACTACAGTATTAGCCAACAATGTAACAAGCTGTTTTGCAAATAAATTCAATGGGTACAAAATAAGCCCAAGTTCAAAGACATGGAGCTTATTCAGCAACTTTTCAAGCGTTTAATATTTTTAATCAATAAGACGTCTAACGAATGAAAACTATTTCATTATTTAGTAAAGACAATATCATTCATATGAACGCTAACCAAAAAAATATGTAATGAATAGCAATTGTGTGGAACACATCAGAGATAGGCAATGGGGAGGGTACAGGTGGGGTATACCCCCCCTGTGATTTTTCTGAGGCATACCCCCCTCTATTTTTCGATCTTTTTGAGGAAAAAACGCGAAAATGGGGCACTTTTGGCCCTCAAAAGTCATTCATTGTACCCCTTTTGGCAAAAATTTTTGGCATACCCCCCCTGTCGTCAGACCCATTGCCTATCTCTGGAACACATGTGAAGACAATTTAAGGTTAACTGAACTCTTTAATTGATTTTCACAAAACAAATATGAATTTCAAAATTCATGATTATTACAAAGTTGTGCTTAACTTGCATTCAATAACTTTAAATTTTAAATTACAATAATTAATGAGATTTTGAAGTTTAATTCAGTATAATTCGGCATAGTGCCATGCTGAATTGTGAAATTCTCTGTCTAGACAAGAACATTGGCAGTGATTTTGTTTTTTGATAATAAATAAATATTTTTTCTATTATCCCATTTATTTTTCTTTTTAAGTTATATAACATTAAAGTGAAAAACAATTATAATATTTTGGCCAACAAATGGAAAAAGTATTTATTTTTGTTTTTCTTTTATTTCTAAACAAAAGTATATTTTTTATACAGAATATAAAATTCTTTACAATTGAATAAATATTATCTTCTTTCGAGTCAACGCCTTATTATATAAAGTATAGAAAATATTCTTAAATATAAAAAACAATTGAATATAAAATATGTTAACCTAATAGTCAGAAAAATTCATTTAAAATCAAACTTTGATTTACTTTCTTAGAATTTAATTGCATTTTATTTATTCTCTAATTTTCAATTTTTCATACAATGATAGGAAATAACCTTGCTAAACCAATCAAACTTGGTGCGATCAAGTAATGTGAACTATTAATATGATAATTAAATTTTATGATAAAGCTCTGCAAAAGATTTTTATTCTATGCAGATTCTTTCAATTAGCCTCAATCATTGGTCACCCACCTTGCTAATCTCTTCGTTTAAAACTATACTAACTCTTTTTTAATTTTCACTTTGAATTGCATAACATTATTAAATATTAACCTTTTTTTTGTTTAAACAATTGTTTTTATAAAAATAATTTATATTTTTATATAAATTAAGTCAAAATAATAGTGAAAACTAATTAAGTTTAAAATATTTGCGAAAATAGTTTTCGATTTCTTGTAAACTGTTTCGAAATTAACATTTAGATTGCGGTCTAATAAAAAATGTGAACATTATTTGGATTTTATTTCTAATTTATATACCGGTATAATAGGCCCACATATGCGACCATAAGCTGTATAACAGAATTCATACAATCAGTTTCCCGACGGGTGTTCCATATGTTAGCCAATTAAGAGCTCAATAGGTATATCAAAACAACAGATAAGGTATTAAACATTTTTATATAACATTTGTCTTATGCTGTGTAGCGATGGGTAGGTTTCAGACCAGAGGTGAATGACATTAATGACTGAATATATCATAAAAATAAGATCGAAATGAATTAATAATTCAAAATGTGTTATATTTTTGATTTATTTGAAATTCTTAAGATGGATCAGTTTATTATAAATCTGTCTCATCTGATAATTTTGCTTTCAATACGAAAGCCTATGAATATAAAAATCATTATTCATTATATCAATCAGATTAGAGTTAATCAATACTCGAATCGAGAATACAATGTATTTATATAAATAAATAATCATTGGCACAGAAGACCGTTAATTCACGGATCATACTGTATAGACACTTTTGACAGCGAGCCTA
Source organism: Eueremaeus valkanovi (assembly GCA_034693305.1). Lineage (NCBI taxonomy): Eukaryota > Metazoa > Arthropoda > Arachnida > Sarcoptiformes > Eremaeidae > Eueremaeus > Eueremaeus valkanovi. Next base: position 22,571 of record JAQIWA010000736.1, read on the forward strand.
TGAGCAAAATAGGTACTATAGCTAAAAATATCAAAAACTAGTAACACTAATTGTGAGCAAGAGTTAGCCAGTAATCAAATAATAAGTTCAATACTGACCATGAAATAACAGGTGTTCAGGATGATTACCATTGATTATTTTTCGGTTAAATTACTCTTAATAGTGATAGAAATAAAGCTAAGCTAGCTTGGATGTGCGCAAGTGGGTTTATCTGGATGAAAATGGGGGTTAAAAATGGGTTAGCTTACATAGAAATGCTATCTTTCTCTGTGTAGTCTATACTAAAGCTTGTAATCATTGCGAACCTCTTTGGCTCAATGGTTAGCGTTGCCGACCCTGAAGGTTGAGGTATTGTATTCGACTCCGAAATATTGCATTTCTTTGAAAAAGATAGCATTTCTATGTAAGCTACCCCATTTTAACCCCCATTTTCACCCAGATAAACCCACTTGCGCAAATCCAAGCTAGCTTAGCTTTATTTCTATCACTATTCAAAATCAAATGTTTCTACCAGAGCCTAGAAAACCGTTCCGCTTTCCCGTGCATATGAGTCTGGTGTCATCATAACAAACAAAGAGGGAGTCACCCATCCCCTTAATAGTTAGCAGGTTAACTTTAAACGCAGTTAAAAGATGCCATTTTTGTGTTAACTTTCTCTTCGTTTGTTATGATGACACCAGACTCATATGCACGGGAAGGTGGAACGTTTTTCCAGGCTCGGGTGATCAGTTTTAAAATAAAAACTAAGAATATTTCAAATAATACAAGCCTGGTCATCTCTGTATAATAATATTCAATTAGGATTGGATTATAATTTATGGACAAATTTAAACAAAATTCAAATATTTTACAGATTATATGGAAATGAATTAAAAAAATAATTTAAAAATTCTTCTTTTCCTTAATCTATGTCTGATATCAATCACATAAAAGGTGTTTAAGATTTTGCAAATCGAGTCATATTTTCTTCAAACACACCTTAAATAGTGAAAAAATAAGTTTATGAAAAATCATTAAAAAATAAATTATCACAAAAATTCTTAAGACCTATAATATAAAGCTTAACACAAAACCAGTTCATAAATGAAATTCATTTAAAATCAAAAGATTATATTCAACAGAAAAAATAGAATAAAATACAAGTCTTTAGAAAATATGAGTAAATCTATTCATAAGAATTGTAAATAAAAATATTGTATTTATATTACAATGAATTCATTGAATTTATTTTCTATTTTTGAAACCATTTGACAAAGAAGTGTTGAATTAGTTTTGACAAACAGAATGATAAACCCTTTTTGGATGTGACCTAAAACAAGATCATCTGAACACTGGATAATTTAACCCAACATTCAAACATTAAACTCAATAATTCGGTTGAATAGTAAAAAAAAACTAAACTCTAATCAAAGTAATTCTTAAACCATTTTTTGACTTTTAATTTAAAAAATTGAATAAATTAGAAATTATTAAAATTAATTTTTTTGGATTAAAATAATTAATAAGTAGTTTAAGAAAAAAAAAATAATAATTCAATGGATATGTAAAACAGAATATTTGTTTTGAATATTCATTTTTTATTTCCTTATTATTAAAGGTCTATAAAAATAAATTTTCTTTTCATAAAATCCTATTTTTATTCGAATCCCAAATATTATATTCAATTATCTGTTTATACGAAACAATAGTAAATTAAAACTCTATTTCAAACTAATTTAATAATCCTTTTCTTAATAACATTTCTGGGAATAAATGTTTCGCTAAGAATATGTTGAATAGCTTTGACACTAATTTTGATATACATTAGATTTGAAGCACAAACACAATAGGATTGTGTGTTAACACCAATCAACTGACGCTATGATTACATGCGCTTAAAGTTATTTTCGCACACTTTTCATGAATAAAACTGAAACTCATTTTATATTAATTTGGGTAAAAAATATATTTCATTAGTCTTGTTATAAACATATTTAGTTTATTCAGAACTAATTTACAATTTAGTTGAGAGCAATATATTATTTTTTGTATTTAAAATCTCATAAAAATAATATGAAATTAATTTTACGATTTTTTATTCTCTATTAAATAACCCATTCTTTAGAAAATAATGCGATTGTAATTCAAATCTAAAATTATTTTAAACAAGGGTTTGAATTATTGAGAACTTATTCAAAAATATTATTGAATACATTACATATGACTCAAAAAAATATTAGTTAATGAATTGAGCCTTACTTTAAATGAATAAATTCAATAACATTTAGATTAATGTAAAGTCGGAATAATATTACAGTATTATAATCGGATGCAGTGTTAGCACAATTAATGCAATAAATTATAATGATAAGCCAGCACAGTATTACATTCAATACAGTATGAAATTAGGAGTTCACTAAACAATTGTGTCTGATCAGTGATCAATGCAAAATATATTAACCATTGAGGAGACCATGCCCTAATATTAGGGGTGGCCAGACTTGTTTGGGCCAGGGGGATCAGCCTAAATTTTGGTCAAAAGGGGTACAATGAATCAATTTTTTTCGGCCAAAAGTGCCCCCATTTTCGAGTTTTTCGCACAATTTTCGCACATAGGGGGGGGGTACTCTGAACAAATTCCAGGGGGGGTCGACCCCTCCTGGACCCTCTTCTGGCCAGGCGTGCCCTAATACTAGTATCATGAGCTTATTGCAGTGATAAGCAATGAAGGGGGTTAACCCTCTAGGAATTTGGCTGAGGCTGACCCCCTCTGTTTTTCGATGAATTGGCAAAAAACTGGAAAATGGGGCGCTTTCTCGGAGAAAACAATTGATTCATTGTACCCCTTTTGGCTGACCCCCCCCCCTGTCGTCGGACCCATTGCCTATCTCTGACTTATGGTAAGAGCAGAGGTAAGGGTTGACTCGATTGTGAACAAACTATGAATAAATATTGATAGTATCCTATATATAAGTAGCCCAACACAGGATAAGTCGAACACAAGATTTTGATAGTTATTAAAGCTGTCAATAAAAACAGAAAACATATACGAATTGATATTCTGATGAATTATTTTCAAATTATAAATTAGATAAATGTTAATTCAAAAAATTCAGTCTTAAGAACATTGTTGAACATAAATGAAAAATTCTATTTTAATGATTGATTTGAAATGATTTTGTTATGTATTCCTCAATCAATAAACATATGGTTATACAGTCATGAGATTAATCGAGTAACAAGCTTTAACGCATCTGGAACCTAAACCTAATTATCAAATTCAATGAAAA